>PVIC010001728.1:0-86614 GCA_004025085.1 Thryonomys swinderianus | reverse complement strand
AAGAAAGAAGAAAAGAAATAAAAACACTATTGTACATTCAATATAATACGACCATCACGTAACCATGTCATGGTGAGGTTTTTAGTGGGTAAGCTTGGTCTTCTGTTTAGTAGTCTCTGTGTTTTTCTCATGAATATTTCCAGATATACATGTAACATTAAAAATCAAATGTAGGGCCGGAGGGTTAGCTCAGTGGTTCTGGCGCCTGCCTTGCAAGCGCAAGGACCTGAGTTCGATCTCCGGTAACCACATATAATGCTGGGCGTGGTGGCTCACGCCTGTAATCCCAGCACTCGGGGGGGCAGAGATGGGAGGATTGCTGAGTTCGCGGCGGCTTGTCTGGGCACCATAGTGAGCTCAGGGCCAGCCTGAACTACAAAGTGAGACCCTGTCTCCAAAAAGCAAAAAAAAAAAAAAAAAAAAAAAAAAAATCAAATGTAAAAATGTAAAAATGTAAAACTTTGAGTAGTTGAGTCTTCTGTCTTGTCCATGCAAATGTCTCACCTGTCTGTGACTCGGGTCAGCAGACTTCAGGCAAGCAAACAGACTCTGGTCCCTGATGGACTCTGCCAATTTGTCCCTTAGCTTTCTCACTTTAAGGAATTTTGTTTATTTATTTTGAGGCATTTATTCATTTCAATCTAAAAAGACATGGCAGTATGAATTATGGTTATATCATTATAGGACACCATAGGAAAAGGCACTTTGTGTGTTTTATTTTTCAAATCTGTTTTATTGTTTTGAAAAGATGCAGAAACATACAATAGTCACATCCTAAATTGTGTTTACAGTGATACTGGTGGATATATGAGTTGCATATCAGTGCACAAAGTTAAACTTTGTCCTATGAAAACTGAGTATTGGTTGGGCTTACATTTGCAGAAGTATATGATCATGACCCACTGTAAACTTTCAGTTACAGAGAGGCACCCAGTCACATTGGCGCCATCTTTGAAGGAATGATATGTGACAAGGACTACGGGGGAGGAATTGCCGTGGTACAGTATTGTTCCTTTTTGCTTGGCTAAGCTGTAGAGAGGATAGAATGCTACATAGAAGGCTATAAAAATTAATTTCCTTCCCTTACTGTTTCTGGGTAAATTTCCTTTATTCTAAGGATTCTCATCCTTAATGCTGACAAAATAGTTAACCTATGGGAGTGTTCATTGGATCATGCTACATATCAAAATTGTGCATGAATCCAAGTATCCTTTTTAAACAGTTAAGGTGGTGATCTCTTTTCGTATTATTATGTGATGCTGTCAGTTTTCAAAGCTTACTATTGGATCATGTGTAGAACTGTGCATTTGCTTAGTTGTCTGGCTGAAGTATAAAACCGATGAAACCACTGGAAACTATCAGACACTTTAAAAACGCTTCACAGAACAAAGTGAATAATAAGAGAACTAAAGGCCATGATTGACATTTGCCTTCATGGAAAAATCTTGGTGTACTTGATGCTTCCCCCAGTACTTTATGGTACTGCAGTTATTCTGGAGAAGAGAAAACTTGCCTTTTCGTTGTTTTTTGTGTTTGTACCACCTCTCCTGGTTTCAGACAGGTGACATGTAATACTGTTGTTCTACAGAAAAGTTAAAGTGAAGCCAAATGAAAATATAAAGTATGAATCAAGTGGAGAGAAAATAATGTTTAAAATTCACAAATCATGGTTTGGCAAAGCTTCCATGTACATAGGGCAGGTGCTTCACCTGCTCTCCTGGGCTGGGCCAGATTCACAGAGCTCCTCCTGGGCTCCTGGACCGAGGCCTTTCCTGACTGACCAACCGGCAGGGCACAAGCAGAACTACACTGCTGGAGGAAGGCTGGCTGCCTCCAAGGACCACCTCACCGGGGACTGGGACATGTGTGGCTGGTGGGCAGAGGACAGCAGTCCCTCTACTGAGGAGAATGACTAGAGAACAGTTTTTCAGAATTCTTTCCTATTCTCCACATTTTCCTTGGAAGAATCAGCAGCAGCCTATGTTTACAAGAGTGAGGTGTTGAAGACAATGGTTCAAGCTCTGCCTTCTGATGACCAAACACTGCTATGCTCTCTCCCTTTCTTACCCTCCACAGCTGTGTGCTGGCCACAGATGGTATCCTTCATGGGCTATTTCTCCCTGAAAGGCTGCATGTGAAATCATAACTCAAGTCCTAGTTTTTGGCAAGTGAAAATAATCAGCATATGATTTTTTTTAATACGGAGCATTGAATACAAGGGCTTTGAACTGAGCTTCACCCTCAGGCTTTTGCTTACTTCTGTCTTAAGGGTTTTTTTTTTTTTGAGACCTAGTCTCAATAAGTTACTATACGCCAGGATGGGCTCAAACTTATAAGCCCCTGCTTTGGTGTCCCAGAGTGCTATGGTTAGTAAGCCTCTGCCAGCAGGCCAGGCAGCATATGATCTTTTTAAATTTAAAAGCAGTTAATTGGCCATTCAAGGTATATGACATGCTGATTATACATTATACCTATATAGGTAGGTATTTCCACAATCCAATTAATTTACATATTCATCACCAAACATAGTTACCATTTATGTATGAGGTGGGGATGAGGTCACTTAAAATCTATTCTTTCTGTGAAATTAAAGGATACAGTTTTTTTTTCTTTTTTTTTTTTTTCTGAGACAGGGTCTCACTTTGTAGTTCAGGCTGGCCCTGAGCTCACTATGTAGCCCAGACAAGCCTCAAATTCAATAATCCTCGTGCCTCTGCCTCCCAGGTGCTGGGATTACTGGCATGAGCCATCACACCTGGCACTGTGGTATGTGGTACTGATTGCTGGTACCCATAAGTCACCACATCCAGTATTGTCATATGTGGTTAACAGGAATCAAAACTCAGGACCTTGTGCTTGATAGGCAGGTACTGGAACCAATGAGGTAAATCTCCAGCCCTACAGTATTATTTTTATTGCTCAATTCCCCCCAGAATCTCACCAGACTCCCTCTTGCTCCAACATCTGGAAGAAGAGAAGTAAAGTAGGAGTTTGTAAGGAACTCAGAATCAACAAGAAGAGAAAGAATTGGACACCAATAATGAAAAGAAAAAAGAAGAATGATAGGGTTGATTCAACAACCAATTGCCAGTTGCTCCATGATAATTCATTTGCAGTTATTTTTTTCCTTCAGATTTACAGTGGTGCCTTTGTTATAGAAAAAAAGGTCATATTTCTGCCTTCTTTCTGGAGTCTTTTATGACCATTGCTCTGTTTGCCTGCCCATCCAACACTACATTGTCTAAATGAGCATCAGTTTATAATAAGTCATCAAAAGTAGTAGCATCAACCTCACTCATTTGTATTCTTTAGGGCTATGTTAAAATATCCTTCCATTTCAAAGCCAGCTCATCAATTTCAAAATCAACTGTTGGGTTTTAGATTGGATTTGTAAGTCAGTTTGAAGGAGACTGACATCTGGATAGTCCTCTTCTGTTCCATCAAACCAACATACCTTCTGTGGGTTATTCAGATCATCTACTGCTTCACAGCAATCAGAAGAACTATGCAAAAATGATAGTTTTCGCCGGGCATGGTGGCTCACGCCTGTAATCCCAGCACTCGGGAGGCAGAGGCAGGAGGATTGCTGAGTTCGAGGCTTGCCTGGGCTACAGAGTGAGCTCAGAGCCAGCCTGAACTACAAAGCGAGACCCTGTCTCAAAAAAAAAATGATAGTTTTCAAGAAATAAAATAAATATCCATGGTGCCATCTTTGTGAAGCCAAAGTCCAAAGACAGACAAGCTATGTTACTGGAGTCAGTACAAATTTAGATTTATGGGACTGACTTCCTGGACACCTGCTGGGGAGGGCTTCCTGAGTAATGAATCTACCTGAGTCTTGTTCAAGATGGTGGTGGTGTTACTGCCTGTCACACACACACATATACACTACACAAACATGTGGTGTCTGTGTGTACAGGCGGTAAGGGAAATTTACATACATGTGTGGGTTTAGGAATACATGCCCACAAAGTTATATATATACATATATATATGTAAAACTGTTTCAAGACACTCAACATGTGTGTTTGGTAGATAAAATTATTTAAGTCAGAAAACAACAGACTACATCAAATAGTCATGAATATTCCAAAGTGGTGAGGATCAAAGGAGATAAAAATGTTTAACTTTCAGTTGTTAAAGACAAAATAGATTGCTTTCTTTTTATAAATGTCAAATCCATGGAGTATTATGCTACCAAAGTTTTAACCTTAAAGGATCAGAAAAAGGCCAGAAAATATCAACTAAAGAAATGTGATGTATTCATATAATGTAAAACAGCAAAATATTTTGCAAATGAAAACTTGTGTGATTTCTAAGCTTTTGTTATTCACTATGGAACGAAAAAATAACTTTTATGAGTTATGTGAGCTTCAGTGAGTTTTATTTCTTAAAATGAGCCAACTGAGGGGTTAACTCTTTACAGCCTGTATTATTTAGAGCCTGCTTTGGGCAACATCTATAAAGCAGTCCTCCACATAAAACACACACATATGCCCCCTAGTGGCAAATATAAAGAACAGTAGCACCGTAGAAATAACAACTTGTGTCATATGCTGGTACAAATTCCCCAATGTTATACGTGATTTTGAGATGTATATAAATTGTACCAATAAAGAATTCAATTAAAAAAAGAAATAACAATATTTATCTAATCAAGGACATGAAGTTGAGTAGGAGAGTCAAGAAAACTGTACACAGCTGATAAACCTGTTAACTTCTTATGAGGGCTAACGGGATAAACAAGTACAGATTTCAGAAAAAAAGAATTGTTTTTAGTATGAATGCCCCAGATGATATTTGGTATATCTCACTTCAGTGAGAAAAAACCAAAACAAAACAAACATGAAATATTGAAAATAAGCAGAAGAGATTAGTGAGTCTGCTTTCTGAGCTGTTAGGGCTTGCTTGTCACTGGGCTTACAAATTATTAGTTATATATTTTTTTTAATATAGTAGAGAGGCAGATGTTTGGTGGATCAGTTAACCCCATTGATCACTTATGTATCTAACCCTGTAAGTTTCTTAATATTTCCTTATTTATACCTGCCCACCTTCTCAAGTGCTCTTTCCATTGCTTTTAATGTCTTACTAATTCATTAAGGAGCTGAGTAAACTTGATATGTGTTCATAAAAGGGAATAAACAAACATATACAGATTCCTAAAATTAGAGATTAGAAGTTTCATCAAAGTCTACATGGCAGGCCCATTTACTGAATGTAATTGCATGCTAGGCAGCAAAAGAAGTGTTATCAAGTATCTACTGTATTACCAGTATCTCACTCTGGTGATGAGTAAATTGGAAGGCTTATAAATACTATCAGCAATTATTCTTACCTAAAAACTATTGCTCTAGGTAGATAATGTCTAACAAAAAAATTTCTTTGCTTTGTTGATGTTTTTTGAACCAAAATATTATTTAAAATCTGGTGTGGGAGAGAGAAACTGGATTGTCAACTTGAAGGCTTGGGAACCAGTCAGGGAATTAGTAAAGCCTGCTTTGAGGTGAGTCATGGAGATGTGGCCTTAGGGTCTGTATCAGCTCCTTACTCAGTCTCCACTCACCATGAGCCAAAAGGTTTTGCTCCATCACACCCTTCTGGTTTGGAGCCAGTCAGCTGTGGTTGGGTCCTCTAAAACAGGGAAACAAATCTCTTCTCCTCTAAGTTTCAGGTGTCAAATATTTTTGACACCAACAATGGCAAGTCTAACATAAAAAGCTGAATATGGTTTTGCTTGTTTTTCTCACTTTATTTTTAAAACCGAAGTAAATAACAAAAATAGTAAGAATAACCCTAAAAGGACCAGTGATTTAGCTCAGTGGCACCTGCCTCAAAAACTCAAGGTCACAAATTTGATTCCCAGTACCAAAAAAAAAAAAAAAAAAAAGAATAACCCTAAGAATAACAAAGTCCTGCAGGAAATTCTCACACTTCAGTCTTTCAGGTTTTTCATATTAGTGCACCATAAACAATTGGGTCCTAACCCTAATGGGGGGCTCCATTTGGTGATGCACCCAGTCAGAAGAACATTAAGGTTAAATGGGGGCAAGGACTGGGATCTTATCTGTAGGTCTATGTCCATCAAAGAAGAAAAGGGACACCAGGGCAGCCCCATCCCATGTGCACACAGAGGTCATAGTGAAGGCAACCTTGCACAAGTGAAAAAGGGACCTTGCCAAAAACCAACTTGATGGCTTATTGATCTTAGACTTCTGGAAATTCTCCAAAACTGCAAGAAAACAAATTTCTGTCCTAGAAGCCACCCAGTCTTTGGTGTCACGTTTTGGAAAGCCAAACTGAATAACAGGATCATTAACTGTCACAAAGACAATGTAAAGAAATGCTATCTCGGGGTGGGGATGTAGCCCAACAGCACAGCACCTGCCTGGCAAGTACTAGGCCCTGAGTTTGATTCCTGGTACACCTCCTTCAAAACAATGCTGAGTAAGAAATGTCATTTCAAATAGGCAGTCTTACCTGGGCCTTGTTATACTGTGAAAGGACTGTATATACTAGAAGAACAGGAATATAGAAACAAACATGAAAGAAAAAGTATCTACTTCTACTATAAAGATGCCTACAATCACTTTGGGGGAATGTTATTTCCACCTTATTAAACTATGAAAGTTAATTTTAAAAAATTAGGAGCCAGGCACGGTGGCTCATGCCTGTAATCCCAGCACTTGGGAGGCAGAGGCAGGAGGATTGCTGTGAGTTTGAGGCCAGTCTGGACTACATAGTGAGTTCAGGGTCAGCCTGAACTAAAAAAGGAGAGACCATGTGTCAAAACAAACAAACAAAAAAGAAATCAGGAGAGAGTGAGAGAAGTTTAAAGGTAAAGAGATTAGTCACCAGGCCTTTTCCACAATATCTTGGAAATAAGATCACTTAACCCGGTCAGTATTTTATTGCTATTTATTCTCTTGAAATTGAACAGAATATTTTATTTTCTTCCCCTGTAATTATTCTTTCTTTCTTCCTCCATTTCCTCTTCTTGGACCCATGCCCCATGAAAGCAAATGGTGAATTCAAAGGTGGAAAATTGATAAGCCACGTACCTATGTGTGTGCAAGGTGTCAGGACTTTACAGTGCCTAGCACTGGACTTGAAGGGGAGGTCAAAGCCTTTCATCAGGGACACAGAAGAAGGTGGACTTCCAATGTGGAGTAATAAACACCCACTGTCACAACATTGTCTCCTTCCTGGGTGTTGAGGCTCCATGAAGGCAAAGCCAAAGGATGAAGGGACCCTTGGATAAAATCCATCTGTGTCATCCTCTTGGAAAGCAAGAGAATGTAGAGGTGATAATAATGAGAAGTTGCTTGAGAGAGACAAATGGACAAAAACAAAGCCCATGGCTAGAAACACATCTTGAATTGTACTCATTCAAATATTGTTAGATATATCCCAAAGTATACATGACTTGTAGATTTGCATCAAAATTCACACATTTTAGTAGAGTCAAAATATGCTAGAGTAAGCATCTTACTTTTACATAAAGAAAAGGTATTGCTTAATTTTGAAAATAAGGTTAAAACAAGTTAGATGTTAGCATTCATCTTGTCAGTCATTATTACCATAATGTAACTTATTTCAGAAGTTGATACAATGAGGTTAAAACCATTTGCAGGGTTGGAGATTTAGCTCAGCAGTTCCAGTGCCTGCCTAGCAAGCGCAAGGTCCCTGGTTCGATCTCTGGTAACCACATACAACAATACTGGGTGTGGTGACTCACTCCCACCAGCAATTAACACCACATACCACAGTGCCGGGGGTGGGGGGGGTAGGGGTGGCTCATGTCTATAATGCCAGCACTCAGGAGGCAGACTCAGGAGGATTGCTGTGAGTTTGAGGCTTGCCTGGGCTACACAGTGAGTTTAGGGCCAGACTGAACCACAAAGTGAGAACTTGTCTCAAAAAAACCCACAAAAAACAAAAAACCATTTGTAGGGGATTCAAGTGAAATGTCATCTCTGAAGAGTGAAATAAGAGGTGAACACAACCTGTTCATACCTGTTTTGGTATTTGCTTTTAAAAGTTTTCTTCTGTGTGTGCAAACATTGGCTACGATGCTTTCACTCGAACACTAAGCAAGGTTCTGGGGTTGTTTTTCACTGGTCTCATGCCACCAAATGAATCATCCCTGTATATCTGGGGAAAATTGCAGATTTCATTTCTTGCATATTTGTAATGATACTTGTATTAAATCAGACCAATGTGGATGGCACTTCTGTGGATAACATCAGATTCCTCTATCCCGTTTTATTATGTAACAGTGTTTAATAGTTGCATTATTCTGCCAACAGATGAAATGGAAGTACATGTGTTCATGTACACTTGTGGTTTATTTTTCAGCATCCCAAAATCATGAGTATGGACTCATTTGCAATTATTTTAGTTCAGTTACTGAGCCTGAGCATGGGAATCGCTTACGATGACATTAACCGATGCCATTGCCCAGGAGCTGTCTGCATAATGAACCCGGACGCAATGTAAGAGGCTTAGCTTTTATAGCTAATATAGCCCTACATCCAGGTAATTTGGTGTTTTAAGTTTAAGGAAATTTAAGGTGTTCAGGTAAATATCAGCTGTGACTAATGATCCTATATCAAAGCTTGTGTTCCAGGGTTGTGCTCGGTGCCTCGGTGTGTCACTGTTTCTCATAATCCAGCGTCAGACTTGCTTTCTCATGTACAAACTACCTACACTCACCACTGTTAACTTTTGTATTTTCTAATACTCTGTGGTTTGATGAGCAAATGCAGGCTTGCAATCAGTGGGTGAGAGCTGTGGCCCACAGGAATCTCTTTCCTCCTGCCCTGGCCCAGCTGAGTCTTGATCTCTACTGATTCCGTGTTGAGTTCAGCTTGGGCAAGGAGAAGGCTTTGGCAGAACCTGTTGTGCCTCCAACCCTAGGGAATTTGTTTGCTCTTATGATCATTCTTAGTAAACTATGAAATTGTATAGAAGTAAGAGCAAGTAGTCAGGGCACTTAAGCAAACCATGTTGTCTGGTACTGGAGCTGGCTCTGTTCTTCTAGACTGACAGTTCTTGAAGACATTCTCTGCTTTTGGAACATTTTGGGGAATTGAGGCCCTGCTGCCTTCAGTGTGAAATGTCTCACTCTCTCCACTGATTCATTCTTGTGCCCAAACTCTTATCTCAGGCTCTTATTGGGGGAGGAACTCACATCACAATAGGTGCCTCATAAGTGGTTTCTCTCTGACAGCTACTTTGTATGACCTGAGGGTGAAGTTGGATCTGTAAGTTTTTGGATCACAGAAGGACAAATTGGCAGGATGTCCAGGCTGTAGGAAAAGATGTCTTGGTCTTTGGTTCTTAGAATTATTAAGATACAGTGAAGCCAGTGAGATTCCTGGTAGGTTAAGTACACAGGAACTTGTTAGGGTCAATCACCCGCAGTGCAGAGGTATAGCTCTGTGCAGCTGCTGGTGTGCACTTACAGGGCTGAGCCTGCATCCATGAAAGGGTAAGAAGGGTAAGCCACTGTGATGCCAGAGTGGAAGACATTGCTCATCATTTGGGTATTTGTAGATCTACCGGACTGTAAGATCAAGGAAGCATATAGTCATCTCCCCGATGACCCAAATGGTGTATCTGGGGTGGGTTAGAGAAGGTCAAGATACCATGAGTGAGTCCCAGAACCTTTCATCTACTACACCTATATTTCATCACTCTGCACCCTTGTGAGGTTCCCTAAAACTAGTGAAGAAGGGAACAAAACCTCAATTTTCTTCTAATATACTAGATGTTGAATAAACAATGACCAAGGTTACATACCATAGTCCAATTAGATTGAGATCCAGACAGTAGGGGAATATAAATGGTCCTGTGAGCAGATTTGCCAGCAGTGCACTGGCACTTGGCTTTTCCCCTTGTCCTGGCCAGAGGGTGAGACGGATGTCAGGTCTCGTTCTGTGACAGGTGATTTGGGTATCATGAACTTGGTGCTGCATTGATTAAACAGAGACAAAGAAAGGAGAGAAGAGCCTGAGAGTCCAAGTAGAGTGGGACTAAGCACAGCTGGTGCTCTCAGTAGGTGTCTCTTCTCTTTCTGCCTACATAGATCAAAACAGGCCTGGAATCCTAGCACTTCGGGAGGCTGAGTCAGGAAAGTTCAAGCCAGCCTGAGGAACATAGCAAGTTAGGGAAACCCAGTGTTAAAATTCTTTTTAAAATATTTTTTAAAGGGCCGGAGGGTTAGCTCAGTGGTTCTGGCGCCTGCCTCGCAAGCGCAAGGTCCTGAGTTTGATCCCCGGTAGCCACATACAATGCTGGGCATGGAGACTCACGCCCACCAGCAATCAATACCACATACCACAGTGCCAGGCGTGGTGGCTCATGCTTGTCATCCCAGCATTCGGGAGGCAGAGGCAGGAGGATTGTTGAGTTTGAGGCTTGCCTGGGCTACATAGTGAGCTCAGAGCCAGCCTGAACTACAAAGCGAGACCCTGTGTCAAAAAAATATATATTTTTTTAAAAATTGGGGATGTCGCTCACTGCAAAGACCCTTGATTCATTCCCCAGTACTGCAAAAATGAAAAATAAAGAAGTATCTGTTCCAAACGTGTATAGACTTCTTTCTCTTATCACAATTTCCTTTAAAAATATCCATTGTAACAACTATTTATGTATCATCTATATTGTACCAGGTATTATAAGTCATCTAATGTTATAATTGGGCCTAACGTTCCCCCAAAGCCTCCTGTTGTCATAAGCTCCATCTATAGTGTGAGGTGCTAGAATTGACTCATGATGCAATGCTAGGCTCAAGGGCACTAGGACCAAGGGTGTGAGTGCTATGACCTTACGTTACCTGACTAAGATAAAAGGGGCAGAGATACAAGGTTGTCTCCCTTATTGCCTTTGCTGCCTTGTGCCAGCCATGGTGTTTCTCCTTTGTGATGCTTCTTTGCCATCCCATCCTCAGAGCCAGCCAGATTACAGACTGAAACCTCTGCGAAGTAAACCCCTTCCCTTCCGGGTTATTTATATGTCAGGTATTTTGTCTCAACAACAAGAGAAAAATAACTAACACATCTAGGGAACTTTTAAAGAACACCAGAAGACATGTCGCTGTTACATGAAAATAGTTTCTCATGCTATGTGAGAGAATTGATTGGGGTTTCCATCAGGGATCCCAGGCCCGACCCCCATGGATGTCCCAGGGACGGACTGTATTCAGAGGTTTATATCTCATTTTCACTTCTCACCAGACATTATTTCCTGAAGAAGAGGTACTCAGAGCTCCTTAACGTTTTGGCATTCATTAGTGTCAGTCATCTTCTTCCCCAGGCCACCCAGAAAACAAACCCTCCAAATAAGGGGTTCCCTCTACAAGAGCAGTCCACACCCACTTCAGTGGGGCACCAGCTTCCTGAAGATCTGCGAATTTCGCTGGCTGTCTTGTGGGCTGCTTGGCCCCTGCTGCTCACTGAGTGACATGTATTTATGTTGATTTTTCCGCCTTGTATTTTTTATTCTGACCCAGCTCCTCCTGCTGCCTCAGATGATATCCTAATTGAAACTCCTGCTTTCATGTCCATGCCTTAGATATTTTTCCTGATTATGCTAGACAAAGACCCATGACATTTTATACAGTTCTTATTAATAGTGCTGAGCAGAGTCATCATATTTTTGTCTTTGAATACAATGTAGTTCTGTTTTTACGGTGATGTGTGGTACATTTTGTGATGTTGCTACAGTGATCTTATAGTTGTAGTAGTAAAGAAATAATAGAATTAGAAGCTCTTAAATCTTTGGCTCCTCTCAACCCCTGCATATTGTGAAGGTGGTCCATTCAATTTTGCAAACAAAGTATTTGGTTGGGATGGGTGAGGAATTATTCCCATTATGGTTAGAATCCTTCAGATTTCAGTGTTTCCCCTTTTATTTATCCTTCTAGAGAAACTAAGAGTAAATGGTTTGGTCTTTGGTTGATCTTTCTTGTAGTTCTTGACTGATTTCACTGTCAGGGTTACATCAGCATTTTATAATTTTCTAAAAGAGATTTGTTATTACAAAAATTGTTATTATTTCTTTCTGAATTAGCTAACAGAACTTAACAGTGGAACTTACTTGGCAGCCACATTTTAGGCAAAAGGCACTGAGAGTTTAGGCATTTTAAATTTAGATTGCCTGTGAAATGAGCTCAAGAAGAAAGATGGGCTAAAGAATCCAGTACTGAATTCTGGAGTTTTGGTTTTGAGTTAGAGGAACAGATATAATGAAGCTGTCAGAGATTCCTTTCAAAGCCATGGAATTGGAGAAAATCATCTATGACCAAGAACAGCTAGAATCAGAGGTATTCCTACATTTGAAAATTATAAGAAAGAAAGGAAGAAGCAAACAAACAAACAAATAGAGCAATTTGTAAGGTGGAAGCCGTGTTGTATGTGAAACATAAGAGCTGATAAAGTTTTATCGATTTGTTCCTAAAAGGTTTTAAAATTTCATATTAAGCTGCACTACTGGCTTGCTGTGTACATAAAATGAAAGATTTTGACATTATCAAAACCGGGAAATCAGTCTGCTGTGAAATGCCAATAAAACAGCTTTTTTCTAAGGGGAAGCATTTTATGGAAACTCTCACACAATAACTTGAAATTTGATGTATTTTTAGTCATTCTGAAGGTGTGAAGACCTTTAGTAACTGCAGCATGCAAGATTTTGCACGTTTCACATTGAACCAAGCATCTCAGTGTCTTCAGAACCAGCCAAGCTTCCAGATATCTTACAAGACCCAACTTTGTGGCAATAAGAAGAAAGATGACGGAGAAGACTGTGACTGCGGAACAGAAGAGGTCAGTACCAACTTGGAACAACTGTAGCAGAATCGAATCTCAATTTTTTTTTTTTTCTGAGACAGGGTCTTGCTTTATAGTTCAGGCTGGCCCTGACCTCATTATGTAGCCTAGGCATTCTGGAACTCAGCAATCCTCTTGCCTCTGCCTCCCAAGTGCTGGGATTACAGGTTTGAGTCACCATGCCCGGCATCTGTGGTACTGATTGCTGGTGGGCGTGGCCACCATGCCCAATATTGTATGTGGTTGCCAGGGTCAAACCAGGGACCTTGCACTTGCTAGGCAGGCAATGGAACCACTGAGCTAAATCTCTGGCCCCAAATCCCAGTTCTTAATTACTCTTCCTAGTATTGTGCTGGCATTTTCCTTTTCTTATTACACTTACTTTTTTCTACAAAGGTCACCAGGAAGAGGTAGAGTAACTTGAACAAAATTCACAAGAAAACTTATGTGTTGCTATGTGGATTCATTGATATATAGGTTTTTCATTGTATCTCTACTGAAGTATAACTATAAAACTTTTATTGTTTATTGGGATAACAAAAATAATATTTTATTTTCAATACTGGGGATTAAACTCACGCTCTTGTGCTTCCAAGGCAGGTGGTGGCACCCCTGAACTAAATCCCTGGTCCAAAATGGTATATATTTATGGTGTATGACTTCATTATTTATCTATACATTGTAAAATATTCACCATAAGCTAATTAATGTCAATGATTTCACAGTTAATGTGCTTTTTATTTTATAAGTTTATTTTTGAATTTTTATTAGTATATATTTGCAGCATGATTACATTCATTGTGGAGAGTTGGTACATGTAAATAACATGTCATAATTCATTTTATATCCCCTTCCCCCTCTCTGCCTATCCCTTCTTCCATTTCTCTCTCTCCCCCCTTCTTAGGATCTAAAATTTTAGCAAATTTTAAGAATACAATAGAATATCAGTAACTGCAAGTCACATTGTTGTACATATTTTCATGGCTCTGTCATTGTATTTTGGGGCTATAATCCATTTCCCTCCCCTCACCGTTCTAATTTCCAAAGCAGGTAGCTTGATCTTATTCCTGAGTTGATCCAGACATACTCATTCTCCTCTTCCTGAGTGTATCCTTTGACACCATTTCTTTCCAACCTAAAATCTTCTGCCATTTGGAAAGACAGATGTAAGCCTTTCCCTGTAGAACAAGAAAACATAGCGGGGGGAGGAGGTTTTTGAATATTTTGTTTTGTGGTTTTTGAATATTTTAATCCTGCTCAGCATTTTGATCAAAAAGATTGAAATACACATAAGCAAAACATAATATTTCCAAACCACAAACATTTTAGATAAATCTGCCAGGTTAGTGGGCAGTGAAAAGAGTAGAGATAGAGATCACACAAATTGAGGGGGAAAAGGAGAGATTAAATGAGTAAGCTTTGTGATTCCCACACTGAGGAATGTGGACTTGGGAAATTAGGGTGACCTGAATGGAGTCTAGCATTCCACATGAAATAGCTGGGATACCTGCAGTGTGTCTCCTCAACAGGAATTGGATGTTTCTAGGCTCCTACATGGGTAAAATGCTTTAAAGGACATTTTCCCCACCTCCCACTTATTTACTATGGTTTGGTTTGGTTTTATTTAAATGGAAACACCTTAAAATTTTTCATTAACAGTTGAAGGTAAGTTTTGTGGGTTTTTTTGGTTTTTTTTTTTTGAGACAGGGTTCACTTTGTAGTTCAAGCTGACCTGATCTCACTATGTAGCCCAAGCAAGCCTCGAACTCAGCAATCCTCCTGCCTCTGCCTCCCGAGTGCTGGGATTACAGGCGTGAGCCACCACGCCTGGCACTGTGGTATGTGGTATTGATTGCTGGTGGGTGTGAGTCTCCACGCCCAGCCTTGTATGTGGTTACCGGGGATCGAACTCAGGACCCTGCGCTTGTGAGGCAGGCGCCGGAACCACTGAGCTGAATCTCCGGCCCGAAGATAAGTTTTAAGATACAGAGTATCTTAACTCATTATTATATGGTATTATGGTATTAGACACCATATAACTGAGTCCTGAGCACATAAATCTCTTTTCCTTCTTGAATTTCATACATGAAAAAATAGCAATAACACTTATTAGACAGGAGAGCAATGAAAAGTATGTGTCCCAGTAAGTGTTTTGCTATAAATCATAGTAAGCTTTCTTAAATCTAACATGTACTTTTGTACAGTATATTGAAACTTTTCCCCCACTGCAAATCCCTGGTATAGTAAAACATATAAGTGTGTGTGTGCACATGTGTGTAGACATAGACCATCGGTGTGCCTATAGTCTCCTGAAACATGACTTAGAGAGAACTGGGTCTTGGGGCTGATCACTGCTGCTCTGGGCAGCAAAGACAATTGGCACCAAAGGCATCCAGTACTTACTGATTACACGTACGGGAAGCAGGTGAGCAGGGTATGCTTTGAAAACATCTAAGGACATTGAATGAAGAGTCCAGAAGCATCTGGGGGTGGGTGATATGTAGGCAGGGGTAGCTGATGTGGAAATAAGGCAGTAAAGGGTGAAGACACTGTTTATCTTGCCTGGAGCAATCAAAGGGAGCTGATATCAACCACAGTCTGCTAGTACTGGGAGAGATATCTAATACAAAGGACTAGTCACTAAGACAAAATTTTTAAATCATAGCTTCTTTCTATTTCACATCTTGTATTTAACCAAGTATTAGTTTGCAAGAACCAGAGATCTCCTCAGTCTCTGTCCTATGATATCAGAGAATCCTGTTATCAACACAACCAAACCTAGTCTATAAATATTTTTTAAAACACCAAAATCTAACACTCTGTAGGCAATTAAATTTCTGTTAAGCAAATAAATAGAAGTTATGCCTCTTATCTGTATACCATGCAGTGTGTTGTCATCATTAAAATATGTACCTACTGTAAACAAAGGTTGAGAGCTGCTTCAGAGGATTTGATTTACTTTGCAGGAATGCGATAAAATTCAACCTGTCTGCTGCGAGGCTGCCACATGTAAACTGAAAAAGCCAGCAAAATGTTGGGAAGGAGAATGTTGTATGAATTGTACGGTAAGAGATTTTTTTTTTTTAGAAATTTCTCCATGGTCTGCTTAATGAAAATTATTATTCTTTGTCATTCTCATACCTTTACATACCACTTTACTCAATATAATTTACTCCACTCTGTCAGTTGAAACCAAAAGGAGATATATGCCGGCATTCCTTTGATGAGTGTGATATCTCTGAGTTCTGCAATGGCACAGGAGCGTATTGTCAAACAGAAGACATCTTTGTGATGAATGGGACTCCATGCCAAAAAAATAAGTGGGTCTGCATGGAAGGGAGGTGTATGTCTCCTGACTTCCAGTGTTCAGACACATTTGGTGAAGGTATTTACAATAATTTGATTTTCTATGTATATGTTTTGCTGAATATTGAAAAGAAATAGATGTTAACCTTCACTCATAAAATGCAACAGAGGGCGGGGGATTTAGCTCAGTGGTTCCGGTGTATGCCTCGAAAGTGCAAGGTCCCAAGTTTGATCCCTGGTACTACATACCACAATGCTAGATGTGGTGGCCCACGCCTGTGATCCCAGCACTTGGAGGCAGAAACAGGAGGATTGCTATGAATTCAAGGCTAGCCTGGGCTACACAGTGAGCTCAAAGTCAGCCTGAACTACAAAACAAGACCCTGTCTCAGAAAAAATAAAGAAATAAAAATTAAAAAAATAAAATGCGGGCCGGAGATTTAGCTCAGTGGTTCCAACGCCTGCTTCGCAAGCGCAAGGTCCTGAGTTCGATCCCGGTGACCACATACAATGCTGGGCGTGGTGACTCACGCCCACCAGCAATCAATACCACATACCACAGTGCCGGGCGTGGTGGCTCACACCTGTAATCCCAGCACTCGGGGGCAAAGGCAGGAGGATTGCTGAGTTCAAGGCTTGCCTGGACTACATAGTGAGCTCAGGGCCAGCCTGAACTACAAAGCGAGACCCTGTCTCCAAAAAAAAAAAGCAACAGAGTTAGCAAAAATGAAAATCAAACACATTATTTGCAAGCAGTATCACACAACAGTTCATTGGTTAATTAGATTAGTTGCCTAGTGTGTAATTAGAACGTGGATTAATACTGACACTAGTTACAACTGAGTAATATTACAAGAATATTTTACATAGGAAAAGAACATCAAGAACCCAAGCTATAAATGTATATTCTGTACCAATATCAAGTACATAAATTTTAAAAATAACATTCACATGTAAGAAAATTCTACATAGAGTACAAGAATTTGGGTTACAGTCTTTGGTGGAGAAAATGGATACAGAATATGGGAAAAAGGGAAAATGATTTAAATGGGTCTTCAGAAGATAAATGCTGATATTCTGCCATGCATTCACTGTTGGGATTAACTCTGCTGTCTGTAGCAGTATCTCTGTAAAGCTGCTTTTAAGCTTTTAAGTTTTAAAGCTGCTTTTTTTTTTTTTGATGATGTCTCAAAAAAAAAGGCGGGGGGGAAACTTCATGTTCTCAATGGTTCATTAAGTTCAATCAGGAAAAACCACCCACTATCAAAACTGGGCAAAATAGCTTAAAAATTTACTTGAGTGCTGCAGAGCCACCACACGTGTGACTGGGCTGCTCACAGAGGTGAGAATAACTCATTCTTGCTTCTTGAGGGAGCTGCTCTGTTGAAAGGAATGGAGTAGTAACTGCTGAGAGAACAAGTGGGTCAGGCAAAGCTGCCACCACCAAAGGTGACAAGGTAAACAGAAGTTTCCAGAGTCTCAAAGGCTAGAGACAAAGGGTGGCAAGGAAAATGAGTTGGATAAGCAGCCTACATTTTCCATAGAGACCCACTCAGAGCTTGGCCTTGAAATTAGAACCCATGTTTTGTTAATAGACATCAAAGCCTCATTTTCTATTCAGGGAGCACACACAATTGTATCTGTCGATGTGGGAAGTTAAATAAATGAAGAATTATCTAAAAACTTAAAAGTGAAAATAATGTGAATGATGAATAATTACACAGATTAATCAAAGGGGAATAGCTTCTCTGAAGAGTAAACTACAGATCTGCAGAATATGTGTCTGTTGTGAGAGAATGCAAAGGAAGATAAATATAGCTAGCTGTCTTCACTTTATTTGCTATTGAATGATATTTTAGACAGACATATTTATAGTTAAATATTGTTTCACAATCTCCCATCTTTAATTATGATCTTTGAAAAACCTCTGTTTTAGTCTGAATGCTCTTTTTGTATAGATAGTTGCATCCATTTTTTTCTTCTCTCAGCATTTGACATGAGAGCATCATGTTATTTAATGCCATGTTTGCTTGAAAATCAGACCTACCCAGGAAGTATTTTGGGACAACACTGTAGGTCTTATTTTCAGGGCAGCACAGTAATCTATTCATTGATAATTAATTTATTAGAGTTTAGACAAACTTGGTCTATAGAGACTGCATCCTCCTTTCTAGAGTGTTGGTCTTCAGGATTTTCTGTGGAGACTCTGATATATCATTGAGACCCCATATGCTGTCAACATATGTAACCGCAACCCAGAGACTGCAGAAAGATTAATCCTGCTCTCTCACTACAAATTTTGTCACTACCTCTATGAAAGGCTCTCAGACTTTGGCCTGCCTTTCACTCATCACCAGCTTTGCAAATGATCCCTGAAACAAAACAAACTGTTTCTTTGCCATTCTCTAGGTACACTAGGGGTTTCCCTGACACCCCAGTGTGTCCAGTAGGGATCTGTCTGCTAGTAGTATGTCATTTGCCCCCATTGCTATAATATAGTCTTCAAACATCCTGTCAAAGGCTTTTGGCTTAGGCCTTCAACTAGAGGACAGCAGAAGGAGGTTATAAAAATTAAACTCCTCCAGGCTGGAGATTTAGCTCAGTGGTTCCAGTGCCTGCCTAGCAAGCACAAGGTCCCTGGTTTGATCCTGGTAACGACATACAACAAAACTGGGTGTGGTGACTCATGCCCACAAGCAATCAGTACCACATACTACAATGCCGGGCGTGGTGGCTCACGCCTGTAATCCCAGCACTCCGATGGCAGAGGCAGGAGGATTGCTGAGTTCGAGGTTTTCCTGGGCTACATAGTGAGCTCAGGGCCAACCTGAACTACAGAGCAAGATCTTATCTCAAACAAACAAACAAACAAACAAAAAAATTAAACTGCCCCTTAAGTAGGTTGGGTCTTAAGAGAACTGAAATTAAACAAATTATATACATAGATTAGAGTTGAATGTGAGTATTAACCAACTGTGTTGTCAAGATACGATAATTGGGTATTAGCTTGACTTGAGAAACTATTTACACAAACATGGTTTGTTGGCCAATGAATTGAATTATATGTTTTAAAAATTTCTTATGTACTTATACACCTGAATTTATAGGCTTGATAAAATTAGAAGTTAAACTGCATGTAGTGATTAATAATAAAATATGTTAAATATTTTCACTAAGGTGTTTTATATGATTTTAAGGCTAGTTATTTTCTATTTTACATTATGATGTCATTTTGTGTGACATATTTTAACTCAGAATTTTAAATGCACTAGCTATTTGAACTTGAAATACTCTATGCATAATGTGATTGACAACCCTTTTTTTCAGGTGTAATAGGAGTTATAGAGGAACATCTTGCGCAATTTAATTCTAGGACTGATATTTTTGGAAACTGTGGTATAACTGAAAGTGGATACACACCATGTGAAACTAAGTATGCTTTATGAAATCTAAGAACCTCTACTCCTTTCTGTTTGAAAATATCACTAGTCAGTTAAGTTTGTATATAATTATCACCTGATCATGATATAAGGTCACTTTCAATAGTGATAAACTTGATAGATGCAGAGATAAGCTATATTTATCTGCCTCATATACAGAAATTATCTTTTATACTTTACCACTAAGTGCTTTATTCACACAAAAGTTGGTTACCTGTGAGTAATCATTTTTTACTTTGTATGCTATCTCCTTAATTATATAAAGAATAACAACACTTTTAGGGTTGACATGAAAACACATGAATTTTCACTATCTGGAAAGTATAGTGTAGTACTGAACAGTGTATGCTCTACTGCCTGAGTTAGTTTTAAATCCTAACACCACAGTTAAGCCATTTTTGATACCAGTTTTGCCTGGATAAATGCATATCAGTTCAGTAATGTGCAGAAAGTCAGTTGGCTCACCACACCATGAAAACTGTTTACATAGAAGCAGGCAGGTAGTAGAGAAGGAACTTTATTCCCATGAGCTAGCCAACTATAAAGATGGCAGACAATTGTCCCAAATGGCTGTCTTGGCAGGAAGGTGGTTTACAAGTTGTTTATATAGGAGATGTGTAGTTGTAGACTAGTGGAGATTTGTGACCAGGTGCACATTTGATTTCAATCACATCATTGCAAGATACTTCCAGTTCTGCAAATATCAAGAAAAAGTGATGATTTTTGTCAAAAGTCATTATTTTCTCAGGCTAGTGGTTTGCTTGCATAGAGTTCCTCACAGTGTACCCAGTAGGACCAGGTGACCCAAACTGACAATATTAAAAGAAAATCTGCTTCACTTGATTCTTGTGAAAGCTTAATACTCAGCTTCAAATTTGTCCATGATGCTATTACTGTTGCTGATTTTGTTGCCATTGCCAGGGTGGGATTGTTGTTGCTATTCATTGTTTTTCTCTGTATGCCAGTATCTGGATTGTCTTTTTATCATTAGTAATGCTGTGATACATTGCTGGAGAACTGGGTGTTAGGTCAATTACATGATAGCCTTCCCTCCAATGAACAGAGGTCCTCAGATCTTGAGATAGAGGCAAAGATGTGTAGATAGCCACACCCACAGTTTATCAGTGGAAAGCAGACACTAACTAGAGGAAACTCTATAAGGGCAACAAAGTTTTTCCATTATAACCAAACTCATAAATCTAAGTATGCACACGCGTGTGCATACACACACACACACAACATGAAAGACAAGACAACACAACAGAACGCCTCCAAAACTCCAAATTCTGTCAAAACTAACCCTTCAGCCACTGAGGAGAAAATCAAAAACCAAAGAGCTCACTCAGTTCAGTAATACTTCTGCTTGTGAACAATTCGGTTTATTAACATAGATGTTCCACAAAATTGTGCTTCTGTTTGCAGACTCCACACTGGGTGACAAACATGATCACAGCCATGTTTTCCAAGGGAACACGAATGCAACAATCTTCCCCAGAACTGTGGAACACATTAAATTGATGAACTGAGGCACTACTGTTTTAAAAATGTTAACAGGAGATAAATAGATTTGCTTGGTGAGCTCAAAGAAGATATAATAAATAGATAATGGCCTTGATAAAGAGAAGGATCAGTAAGTTTACAGAAGATGCTAACAAAAAGCTAGCTGAGCTAAACAAAACAGTACAAAAAGAAACAAAGCTTATGTATATAGGGGGCATGAGGTTGTAGGGTGAGCAGGGGAATGGGAATAAAGTCGTGTCATGCACTGGTATAAACTTTCAATGTTGTTTGTGATCATGATGTATATATAAAATGTACCAATAAAGAATTTTTTAAGTACAAAAAAATTGATCACTTTACCAAAGAGTCAGCATCCATGAAATCCAGATTAAAAATTCTATTGGGTGCATGGGAGACAGAAGTGAGCAGCGTGAGGACAGAGTGTCAGAACTAGAAGACAGAGCTAGTGTCTTAAAACCTTATGGAGATGCCTTAAAATAACATGAAAAATGGATCCAGGAGCTACTAAATGAAATAAAGAAGATTAATTGGAATTAGTGAAGAATCAGAAGTTGGCAAAAATGGCATAAGAAACCTGCTTGAGCAGAAAGCATTCCAAATAGGGAGAAAAATGTTAACAGATAAGTGAAGCATACAGAACTAGAAATAGTCACAATGAGAAAATAACTTCATTGTGACATATTGTAGTCAAATCTCAAAGTCCAACACAAAAGCAATCTTAAAAGCCATTAGAGAATAATAATGAATCATGTGTAAAGGTAAACCCATTGGAATTATAACAGACTTCTCAACATAAAACTTAAAGCAAAGACACCTTAGAATGAAGCATTGTAAGGTCTTAATCAAGACAACTTTCAACCTAGACTGATATATATTTCAGAATTCATGGAAAAATAAGGTGTTTCCTTGTCAAAAAGCACCTTAAGAAATTCATTACCATAAAACCAACACTCAAAACATCTCAAGGACATCCTACAGAGACCATGAAGCCAACAATGCACAAAAGTGTGATAGAATGAATACACCAGGCAGGGTGAGATTAAACAGAAGGAAGAAGAAAGATTCAGCAGCAGGAAAATGAGTGAGTCCAGGAATCAATGAGTGGTTTCAGTTCATCAACTGAAAGACACAGATCAGCAAAGTACATTAAAAAAAAAAAACTCAGTAATATCTTGTGTAGAAGAAATGTGTCTAAACCAAAAAGAAATTTATGGATGAAAAATCAGAAATTGAAAACAATATTCCATGGAATAGAAACCCAAAAACAAGGAGTAGCAATCTTATTTGCATACATAATAGACTCAGGTCAAAACTGACCAGAAAAGATTTACATATTGCTTAAGGGAACAAGTCAACAGGAACTATAAATATGTATGCACCAAACGCCAGCACAAAACAACTTCATAAAACAAATACTACTAGACATAAAAGATCAGATAAACATCAACACAACTATTTTGAGGGGCCCCAGCAACCCATTATCACTTATAGACAGACCAACTGGACAAAATTCAACAAAGAAATATTAAAATTCAACAAAAACATTTGAACAAAGGGACTTAGTAGATATCGACACAGAACAATAACAGAATACACATTGTTTTTACCAGCAAATAGAACTTTCTCCAAAACAGCACTGACTAGCCAATAAGGTGTGCTGCAGTCAATACAAAAGAACTGAAATTATCCTGTGCATATAGTACCTGGGCTGCATAGTGAAACCTTGTCCCAGAAAAGAAAGAAAAGGTAGGATACACTTGGGTGTGATGATGTTTAAGGACCAGAAATGAGTGAAAGTATCGCAGAAAAAGTATGAAGCTAATGAGGAAGTAGTACATAATTATTAAAGTGTTTGGCTATTATTAGCAATTTGGGCAAGGCTCTGTTTTTCGTAGTTGTTTTTTGTTTTTGTTTTTGTTAGAGACAGGGTCTCGCTTTGTAGTTCAGGCTGGCCCTGAGCTCACTGTGTAGCACAGGCAAATTTGGAACTCAGTAATCCTCCTGTCTCTGCCTCCCAAGTGCTGGGATTACAGGCATGAGCCACCACGCCCGGCACTGTGGTATGTGGTATTGATTGCTGGTGGGCGTGAGTCTCCACGCCCAGCATTGTATGTGGTTACCGGGGGTCGAACTCACGACCTTGCGCTTGCGAGGCAGGGGCTGGAACCACTGAGCTAACCCTCCGGCCCTTTCATAGTTGTTTTAAAGTTAATTGCATATGTTCTATGGTAAATGTGGTATGTTTTCTTTGAATCTATATACTTTTGTAATGATAGGCAAGTATTTATGAAGATTAATGATTTTTATCTGTGTATAAATTACAGAGATCAGAAGTGTGGAAAATTAATATGTTTATATAACAAGCGTAACATAAACACAAATGAGAATGCCACCACTATTTATGTCAACATAGATGGAAAGATCTATGTTTCTGCGGAATATCCTCCCGATCATAAAGATAATAAAAAAATGTGGGTACGAGATGGAACTATTTGTGATCAAAATAAGGTAAGTACTTTCTTCTCAAATAACACCCAATTATGTTATATGGTAGGGTGTTTTATTGTTGTTGTTTTTGTTTGTTTGTTTTGAGAAAGAGTTTCACTATGTAGTTCAGGCTGGCCTCAAACTTAAAGTGATCCTCTTGCCTTAGGCTTCCAAGTGCTGGGATTACAGGCATGTGCCACCACAGCTGGTACTTGATGCTGTATTTTTTTTTTTTTGAGACAAGGTCTCGCTTTGTAGTTCAAACTGGCTCTGAGCCCAGGCAAGCTTTGAACTCAGCAATCTTCCTGTCTCTGCCTCCCGAGTGCTGGGATTACAGGTGTGAGCCACCATGCCCAGTACTGTGGTATGGGGTATTGATATTGTTGGTGGGTGTGAGTCTCCATGCCCAGCATTGTATGTGGTTACCGGGGATCGAACTCAGGACCTTGAGCCTGCAAGGCAGGCGCCGGAACCACTGAGCTAACCCTCCAGCCCCATGCTGTATGTTTTAATGACACATATTTAATATTTTCTCATAGCTGAAATGTACAACCAACATTGAAATTTGAAAATAAAAAATAATTTTAAAGTCAAATATGATCTGCAATCATGCACAGATAATAACCCTATGAAGTCTTCATTGGTTATTTGTTTCTCTTATTGGAAGTTATGTATATTCCCTGAATTGAAAATCATATTATTTATTCCCTGCATTTTGTTAAATTATTTCATGTTTCATAGTGAAGACTTCTGGAATCATAAATTAGTTTTTGGAATGATTTTTATTTATTTTAAAATTATATGTATTAGTATATGTTCATAATACATAATAATTACATTCAACTTGGGTAATTGGTGCACACACATTGCATCTTAAGCATTTTTATTTACACTCCCTCCCTTCTCCACCCATCTCCAGGTTCCCTTCTCACCTCTACAGAGTCAGCCCCCTCATTTCCTACCACCTAGTTTTCATTTTACTTGTTAAATAATATATATTTGGGGTTTCTTATGTAAGAAAAAACATGAAATTTTAACTTCAGTCTGATTCTTTTCACTCAGCATTATGGTCTCAATGTGTATCTGTTTTTCTACAAATGACTCAAATTTACCCTCTGTAATACAACATTGTGTGTATGCACCACATTTTCTTTATGCATTCATCTATTGATAGGCAGCCCATCAGTGGTTCCCAAAATTTAGCTGTTGTGAGCTGTGCTGCTATAAACAGGGTATGCATGGATCCCAGCAATATGATAGCTTTAAGTCTTTCACAAAGATAGCCAGAAGAGGTATAGTTGGATTAAATGATATTTCTACTCTAAGTTTTTGGTTTTTGGGGTGGTTTTTTTTTTTTTTTTTTTTTTTTTTTAGACAGGGTCTCACTTTGTAGTTCAGGCTGGCCCTGAGCTCGCTATGTAGCTCAGGCAAGCCTTGAACTCAGCAGTCCTCCTGCCTCTGCCTCCCAAGTGCTGTGATTACAGGCTTCAGCCACCAGGCCCAGCATTTGTGGTATGTGGTACTAATTGCCTGTGGATGTGACCCATCACACCCGTTACTGTTGTATGTGGTTACTGGGGATTGAACCAGGGGCTTGCTAGGCTGGTGCTGGAACCACTGAGCGAAATCTCTGGCCCTCTACTTTTAATTTTTTGAGGAACTGTCATATTGATTTCCTTAGTGGTTATATGATTATTTTTAAAAGACTGTTAAAATCATGTGTGCCCATTATAGAAATAGAAGTGATAAAAAATTCATAGAGTAAAACAAACATCGATACAAGTCACATATCTGATATAGTTATATATCCAGCTTCATAAATATGCCTTCAGCTGTTTATATACATACATAGACACACAATTTCTATTTATTTAAAAATACACAATTTCTATTCATTTAAAAAACATTCCATTCTGACTTGCTTTTTCTATTTTATTACTCTACATGGTACTTACAGATATGTATTGTATGTCTTCCACATTTTTCTCCTTAATGTAATACATATATTTGTTCAAATTCAAATCACTCTCATGCACAATAAATAATGGACCACTGTTAACCACTTGTTGAAGTTCAGAAGAAAAGACAAAATATAGTTGATCTGGCAGCCAAATATATTTCTTGTGAATGAAGAGTAATTTTAAAAATTTCATGTTTTAATTGCAACCAGATACATAAGAAGCTTTAAGAACCATTTCACTTCTTTATCTTTATGAATGTATGTGCATTTAAGATACATTTACATTACTTTATCTGGTAATTAAGGAAATAGTCTCCATATAAATTGTATTTCTATTACTTTAGAAAACTGAGAAACAGTATACAAAAGAAAAATTGTAACCCCGAACTCTCACACAGAAACCCAGGTCACTCGCAGCACTTTGTTGGCCTTTATTTTCATGGGAATATATTTGGCAGTTATTCATCAAGCTGAAACCAAGGTGATCTTTGGTTTTAAATTCTCCATTGTTACTGAGGAGCCAAACCTGAGCTGTACAAGTTAAAAGCAGCACAGGAAAGAAGAGCTGTCGAGAGTGGCTTACACAGTGTGTGCCTTGTTGTTATGTTGTTGTTGTTGTTGTTGTTTTCTGAGACAGGGCCTCGCTTTGTAGTTCAGGCTGGCCCTGAGCTCGCTATGTAGCCCAAGTGAGTCTCAAACTCAGCAATCCTCCTGCTTCTGCCTCCCGAGTGCTAGGATGACAGGTGTGAGCAGCACGCCTGGCACTGTGGTATGTGGTATTGATGGCTGGTGGGCGTGAGTCACCACGCCCAGCATTCTATGTGATTACCAGGATCGAACTCAGGACCTTGTGCTTGTGAGGCAGGCGTGGAACCACTGAGCTAAATCTCTGGCCCTGTGCCTTGTATTTTTGTCCACAAAGCATAGCAGTTACATCGAGTAGTCACAGGGCTGGACTCCGTTGTCCGTGACCCAAGATCACATCCCCCTGTGCCAGCAGGGACATCTGGAGAAAGGTGGATGCCACCTTCATTCACCACAGTTAATGAGCGAGATATTAAGGATACCTGACCATCTGTCTAGATATTCTGCCATCATCTGCGTGATCCACGTGGTGACCTATCAACTAGACATGTCCTTCAGCAACTTCAAACCATGTATTCATCATTCAAAAAGCAACACTTCATGGTGCTGGAGCAGTCTCTGTTGTAGGATAGGGTGGTGGAGGGGCTGGATAGAAATCTCAAGAGGACATTACCCAAGTGGGTGACCACAACTCTTTATCTTCATAAAGTCATATATTTTATATTTATTAGGAAATAAGGATCAAGTTAGCTGCATATTAGGAACTTTATCAACTTCATGTATTCTGCAAACTAAAGTGTCACTGGTTTTTGCAATCCCTCATTTGTGAATATTCATTTGGTTTATAATGGATGCATTATTATAAGAAATTTTTAAATTCCTCTTGACAACAAAGAAAACAGTAAGAGATATATTTTAAACAATTGTGGTTTTTTTGGGGGGGAACAAGATATAGCTCAGTGGTTCTGGCGCCTGCCTAGCAAGCACAAGGTCCCTGCTTCGATCCCCAGTAACCACATACAAAACAATTCCAGGTGTGGTAACTCACGCCCACCAGCAATCAGCACCACATACCACAATGCCGGGTGTGGTGGCTCACGCCTGCAATGCCAGCACTCGGGAGGCAGAGGTAGGAGGATTGTTGAGTTTGAGGCTTGCCTGAGCTACATAGTAAGCTCAGGGCCAGCCTGAACTACAAAGCGAGACCTTCTCTCCAAAAAAAAGTGTTTTTAAAAAATATTTTCAAGGATATTGACAGTGGGGACAGAGGATATATTGGACATCTCTGTGCCTTCTATTCCACTTGTGTGTGTGTGTGTGTGAGTTCACAAGGAAATAAAAACATATAACTTCTGAAAAAAATACTTGTAAACATCTCCACTTTCTTTAGTTATTTCTAACATGGAATGTAATAAAACAATTTAAAGAACTGTATGTAAACGTCTTGACCTGGAAGTTCAAGTAGAAGTTAGAAGCTAACTTAGGCTACGGTGTGAAAATGGGTTGGCCACAGATGTGGGCATAAACCCTCATTAAAATATTCTGAGGAAAAGCAGGTAGCAAATGCCAAGTGCTTCAGAGGGAGCAACTGAAGAAGTTACAGAGGCAAGTGATGGAAAAAGGATGCTGAAAGCTGTTTGATTCTCGTTATCTGTTATCCTGGCTGATCTCAGCCAGACTCACTTCTCAAAAGAAACCAATTATGAGGCTGACTCTCTACAGCCTGCTTTGGGCGTAATCATATTACAGCCCTCTACAGTGTGACGATTGGTTTTCACTTAGTACTTTTAAGTAATTTGTTTTTGTCTTTTGACAGACATATCATGTCTCAGTATTTGTTTACCTTATTTGATGTTCTTTGAATTTCTAGGATTTACAGACCCATGACTTTCTTAAAATGAGAGATGTTTTCACCAATTATTGCTTAAAGTCATCTATTTCTTTCTATTCCTTTCCTTTCTTATATCATGCAAAGGCTCCAGAAATGTGTACAATGGTCTTCTAGATGGTGTTTCATCTTAGGCTGTTTTCATTTTTCTTTTTTTTCTTTCAGCTCTTCACATTCAATAACGTCTAATGTCTTATTTTCAACTTCATTACTTCTTTCTTCTACCTACCCAAACTTGGTGTTTAGTAATCTAGTGAACTTTTCAACCCAATTATTATATTTTTGAACTAAAATTTCTATTTGGTTCTTTTTTATAATTTTTGTCTCTGGTGATAATCTCATTTTTCACCTATTTTTTGTTCTGATCTCCTTCCACATTTTGTCCACATTTTCTCTCTAGCTTTTGAGGATATTAAATGTGGGTATTTTAAAACAAATTTCCATCACTTCAGATTTTCCATAATTTTTCTGTTTCTTTTCATTCCTTATAATTTTTGGTTGAAAACTGGGCATCTGAAAAAAATCTCCTCCTCAGAGTGTTTTTAGAAGTTTTTGTTACATTGATATATAATAACTGTATACATTCATGGTGCAGTGGAACATTTTGAAACATGTATGTATTTGTGTAATGGTCAAAGAGGAATTACCATGTCCATTCACATTAAATATTTGTCATTTATTTTTGTGATACTATTCAAAATTCCATCTTAAAAAATAATGCATAGCTGTAGTCACTCTATTGTATAATAGAACACCAAAAATTTGCCGGGCGTGGTGGCTCACACCTGTAATCCTAGCACTTGGGAGGCAGAGATAGGAGGATTGCTGAGTTTGAGGCTTGCCTGGGCTACATAGTGAGCTCAGAGCCAGCCTGAACTACAAAGTGAGACCCTGTTCAAAAAAGAAAATTATTGGGCCGGAGGGTTAGCTCATTGGTTCCGGCGCCTGTCTCGCAAACACAAGGACCTGAGTTCGATCCCCGGTAACCACATGTAATGCTGGGCGTGGAGATACGCCCACAACAATCAATACCGCATACCACAATGCCAGATGTGGTGGCTCACGCCTGTAATCCCAGCACTCGGGAGGCAGAGACAGGAGGATTGCAGAGTTCACGGCGGCTTGCCTGGGCACCATAGTGAGCTCAGGGCCAGCCTGAACTACAAAGCGAGACCCTGTCTCAAAAAGCAAAAAAAAAAAAATTATTCCTCCTTCCTAATGGTAACGTTGTATCTGTTGATCAATCCTCCTTCATCTCAGTCTTCCCCATATAATCTCCAGCCATTGGTAACCACTTTCTCACCTCAACTTCCATCAGACATTTTCAGATTTACATGCAGTCGCATCATATGGTATCTGTCCTGTGCCTGGGTGGATTTCACTTAACATAGTGCCCTCCAGATTCATCCATCTTGTCACAAATGACAAGATTTCGTTCATTTTATGGTTGGATAGTATTCCATCTTCTACATGTATTCTACTTCCTCTATCCATTAATCCACTGTTGAGCATTTAAATTAATCCAGTGTGTTGGATATTGTGAGTGGTGCTGCCATCAGGGAGAGAATATATCTTTTGATATATTGATTTTACTTCTTCTGGGAATATATATTTAATGTATATATATATATATATATAATGTTGAATATATGTATATATACACACACCCTTATATTCAAAATTCAGTAGTTAAATTCACTGTTGAACTAATGGGCAAATTTGATTTGGTTCTTGTCCAATTCAGTTTAGGACCAGAATCGTGGAAAGAATTGAATTTGTGAACAAAAGTAGAGATCTAGATATATGTATACATATACACCCATTAGAGGAGTTATTGGATCTTACTGTAGTTCTAGTTTATTTTGTGGGGAGTGGGAAACATTATACTACTTTGCACAACTGGTGTACTAATTTTTTTTTCCCCACCAGCAGTATGTAAGACTTCACCCTTTCCCCACGTCCTTACTGGTTTTGGTTACTTTTTTGTCTTTCCGACGCTAGCCATTCTAACTGTAATGAGGCAATATTCCACTGTGGCTTTTATATTAGTATAGTATGGGATGTTTTCAAATAACAACTCTAGTTCACATATCACTGAGCTTATTTCTCTTATCTCTTCCTTTAGGTTTGTAAGGATAAGCGCTGTGTAGATGCTACAGTCTTAGGTTATAACTGCAGAGCAGACCAATGCAACAATAGGGGTGTAAGTACCAGCACTATGAGGTCACAGATAATCCATACTAACCCCAGGAGGGCAAATCCGCAGCACACACAGATGAGTGTGGATACACTAATATATGTACTTATATATTTGTAAACCACATAAGAAGATTGAGAATTATTTTATGATTCTTCTGGAACACATACAAATTCTGCTGCTTATCTTCTCCTGCTTCTAGGTATGCACTAACAAAAACCAGTGTCATTGCCAACCCGAATATGAACCTCCAGACTGTGCAAACCCAGTTCTTAGGGGAAAGGATGCCCATAATGAAGGCAGGGCACAATTTGTACCAATCCCTGGTAAGTATTAATAACAAACTGAAAACATTATTAAAACATTATTTTAATTTATTAAGTTTAAAAAGCTTTGGTATACCAATTTATATTTAGATTATATGTAAGCATCAAATAATAAACCACATACGGATATTTATGTTTTACATCTACAGACTATGTATCATACACACACAAAAAAATAGCAGTGAGAGTCCAGGCAGGAAAATAGAAGTCAGATTCACCTTAAACAGAAGGAAGTCAATATGAGGCATCAGGTAACACATAACTGCAGAAATCAAGAGTAATCAGAGAATGGGGAGATACCTGACAATGGGAAACTACAAAGTGCTGGGGTTACAAAAGATCTATTACTAGAGCTAGAAGCCAAATATGACATGACATATGACTAAGGCCAGAGCTGATAGCAGGGTACAGGCATCAAGCAAAGATACTTTACCTTATCATCTGGAGGTTTAGAGGATACACAGCCCTATTGGCAATATGGGGGAGGATGAGGGAGAAATACCAATGCTGTTTCACTCTTCCAAACCTCCTCTATCCAGTGACTGATTTATCAGACCAAACTAGAGCAAGGAGTTTGGTTTTGAAGTATTTGATGAAAGCAGAGCCAAAGTAAAGGACGAAGTTTAGAAAAAGCCAGCAATTAATCAGAGTTTGCAATAGCCCTTAGAGCCAGGCAATTTCCTATATAAATGGATATAAAAACTTAAACTTACAGATAAAGCAGAGCCTGAGTTTGAGCCACAGGTAGTACTTAATGTTTCCATATTTACTTCAGTGCTTAGAAATATTATGTTTAACGACATATAGGAATAGACTGGTAAATTTAATACATTGTACTAGGTGTAGTATAAAACTATTACCAAGTTAGAAGTAACAGTTGCAGTTAATTATGCCTGCTGAGGAACAAGTGTGCCTCTTACCAAAGAGCAAACTAGAAGCTGCTTCCCTTGAGTCCAGACTGGTCTTCGTGGTATGACTGATCCATAATATGTGCAGAACCAGACTTCTGGGTTCCCTGCGGTGATCTTGCAGATTCTGAATCAGCCTCTTGAAAGCTTACTCCGGGAGGTCTCATTCTTTCGAAAATCATTTGGAAAGTATAATGAATAAGGACACAGAACACAAAAAGATAATCACTCAACCAGACCTTCCCTAAACTCATGACCCACAAAATTGTTAGCCAAATTAAGAGTCTAAATCATTAAGCTTTGAAGTAATTTCTTACATGGCAGCATATAAGAGAAACCAGAATAGTATATTTCTATGATAAGCACATGCCATTTACTTTGGAATTGGTCCGCACGTGAAGGTCGCTGGGCTCCCAGAGACCTTCAAGACAGGTTGAGATTCTCTTGAGAAGGTCGTTGGTGAGCAATCCAAGGACAGTTTTAAAAGACCTTATCACAGTTTGGAGAAATTGTAACCTTTACTATGAAATGATACATTGTCTGACGTCATCGTTACCTGCGGTCATGTGGCAGGTAGAACCCCTGCTTCTTGTTGGTAACAAATAAAATGCAAGTTAAATATAAGACATCTAGGACTTAAGGTAGAGGGAGGATAAAAATAAAGTAAATTCTCATTCTTGGCCTCTTCCAACAAAAGATCTCACAAAGAACGGCTGCAGCCAAATTTGAGATATTTTTAGTAATAAAATGTTATCTCAGATTAAAACATATCAAGCATTTTCCTATGATCTCATTAAAACTTCATAAAGATTTAAGTTAATGTCTGGCAGAGATTTCTTCATCTATAAAGAAAAAGGTCTACGTGTTTTATGAAAACGATTCCTAAGAATTCACCCACACAAAGTCTATGAAGAATTTTAAGTAGGGTTTCCCATAGCAGCCCCACTAAGGCTCAATCCAGAAAAATTCTTTGTTTAACAGATTTGTAAGAATGGTTTTCATAGAATAGAGTCTATTTTGCTATTTCAGACACAGAAACCCACGTGGTCAAAGTAATTGTATCAGCTGAATGTGATCAAGTTAAATGCACATGTTGGACCTTCCCTTAGTTGGTTCCCCCTTAGTCCTCTAAGGGTTAGAAAGAGACTGATAAACTTACCCAGAATGTGGAAAGCGACATTCCTTGTGGAAGATGATCTATAAACCAAAGGATAGAAACAGGAAGCTGTAAACCAAAATTTCTTGGATCTGAGAGTTGATGGTATAGAAAACCAACTATCAACAAAACAAATGACAGCCCCAGATAGTGAGCAGAGGAAGAAATACTGTTTTAAAAAGGAAGAAATACTGTTTTAAAAAAACACTGGTGGGGTGCCGGGTGTGGTGGCTCATGCCTGTAATCCCAGCATTCGGGAGGCAAAGACAGGAGGATTGCTGAGTTCGCGGCGGCTTGTCTGGGCACCATAGTGAGCTCAGGGCCAGCCTGAACTACAAAGTGAGACCCTGTCTCAAAAAAAAAATTGCTTTATAGTACAGATTTAGTATAGTTCTACTAACTGAGACAGTGTGCCATTGGTAAAGGCTAGTTCAACACATAGACCAACAAAATAGGACAGAAGTTTTTGAAATATGTGTATAAACGTGTGTGTGTTTCAGCAGGAGTGCAAAGATAGTGATAACTGAATGTATTATACTGAGGTGAATAGATATTTACATGAGCCCAAATGAACCATAAAATCCTCACATGGTTTACAGTCCAAGTGAAACAGGTGTAAATGTGGAAGGTAAAATTATATATCTTTTAGCAGGAAGCATGACTTTAGGATAACCAACAATTTCTTGGGTAAGACATGAAAATAAATACCAATGCAATAAAGCACAATTTATACTTAGTCAAATGTTATATATAGAGTGATTTGGCTAAGGTGTCTTTGGCTAAAGAATTCTTAAAGGAATTGGGCTTCACTTGCCCTCTGCAGTATCAGAAACGACCAAGGGAAAAGGTTCTCAATTAAAAGGCAAGGGTTAGGAATATTATGTAGGCATTAGAACAAGGTGTCTATGCTGTCAAGCTAACTCCTCCATCTAAAATTTTGTTAATATAAAAGCATTAAACAGATAAAATTTTTATTCTTGAAGTCATTATAATATGCAGAAATCTTTCCGGAACGTTGCCTTCTGATTAATCTCTGGTGTTTTGTTTTCCTAGACAGGTATTACGTCGAGGGTCCTTATCATACCGAGCCAAAAAAGTGGCCATTTTTCTTGATCATTCCTTTTTTCATTATTTTCTCTGTACTGATTGCTATAGTGGTGAAAATTTATTTCCAAAGGAAAAAATGGAGAACGGAAGAGTATATAAGTGATGAGTATGTTGATTTCATACTTCAATTTTGTTACTTTTGTAATTTTGGTACAGTAACTTATTGATGGCATCATGGTAGGTGTAAATAGTAATACTTCAGGTGTAAAATTTATCTTCATATGGATATTTAGTACTTAATATATTAACATCTAACATAATGGGGCCAGAGATTTAGCTCAGTGGTTCCAGTGCCTGCCTACCAAGCGCAAGGTCCTGAGTTGGATCCCCATAACCACATACAACAATACTGCGTGAGATGCAGATGAAAACAATACTGAGATTTCATCTCACTCCAAAGAATGGCCGCTACTATGAAATCAACCAACAATAAATGCTGGTGAGGCTGTGGGGAGAAAGGAACCCTTCTCCACTGTTGGTGGGATTGCAGACTTGTGCAACCATTATGGAGATCTGTGTGGAGATTCCTCAGAAAACTAGGACTAGAGGTCTCATTTGACCCTGCTATTCCTCTGCTAGGAACATACTCAAAGGAATTTTAAAAATCACATTGGAAAGACAGATGTACACCCTTGTTCATAGTAGCTCAATTTGTGATAGCCCGATCTTGGAAACAACCTAAATGCCCATCAATTGGAGACTGGATAAAGAAGATGTGTTTTTTTTTTAAAAATGGAGTATTACTCTGCCATAAAGAATGACAAGATTCATTTGTTTATGTGCAATTGGATACACCTGGAGGACACACTAATAAGTGAAATAAATAGATCATAGATATGCAAATACCTGATCTGTTTTTTGGTATGAGAACCTGTAGATGCAAATGAGTTCTAGAATGTATGATAGTTTTTATAAAATAGGAAATATCCAAAGGGAATTTGATGTGGGAACGTAATGAGGGGAAAGAATAAATATGATTCGGAAAGAAAATAAAAGAGTATGTATATAAGGGGTGGGAGGTTGTGGGTGGGTAGGGATGTGGGTAAAAATGCGAATTAACTTGTGTCATATATTGGTACAAATTCCCCAATGCTTTGTGTGATTGTGAACTGTATATAAAATGTACCAATAAAGAATTCAATTTTTAAAAAAAGTAAAAAAGCAATATACACCTGGATTATACAAATTAAAAAAAAATACTGTGTGTGGTGACTCACACCCACCAGCAATCAGTACTACATACCACAATGCCAGGCATGGTGGCTCATGCCTGTGAGGCAGAGGCAGAGGCAGAGGCAGGAGGATTGCTGTATTTGAGGCTTGTGTGGGCTACATAGTGTGCTCAGGACCAACCTGAACTACAAAGTGAGACCCTGTCTGAAAACAAAACAAAATATGGGCCAGAGATTTAGCTCAGTGGTTCTGGCACCTGCCTAGCAAGTGCAAGGTCCTCAGTTGGATACCAGTAACTACATACAATGATAAAATATTGGGTGATTTATGCCTACCAGCAATCAGCACCACATACCACAGTGCCGAGCATGGTGGCTCACACCTGTAATCCCAGCACTCGGGAGGCAGAGATAGGAGGATTGCTGAGTTGAGGCTTGCCTGGGCTACATAGTGAGCTCAGGGCCAACCTGAACAACAAAGTGAGACCCTGTCTCAAAAAAAAAAAAAAAAAGCAAAACAAAAAACAATTAACGTAATGAATAATCACAGAAACCAACCATTTTGACCTGATAAAAATTTAGAACTGGGTGTCATGGCACACACCTATAATCCCAGTGCTCTGGGAGGATGAGACAGAAAAATCTAAAGTTGCAGCCAAGATGGGTAATTTAGCAGTTTAGGAAAACCCTGTCTCAAAATAAATAAATAACCTGGGTGTCATAACAGAAGCCTGTAATCCTAGCAGTCCAGAGACTGAGGAAGGAGGATCACAGAGAGTTCAAGGCTAGTTGGGGCTAGTCCGTTCAAGGCCAGTCTGAAATGTACAGTGAGACTCACTCAAAAAAAAAAACACAAAAACACAAAAAAGCTCTCCAAAAACAGAGTTTTTAAAAAGTATCTAAAAGTATGTTATAAGAATAAAAATAAATATTAAAATTAGTATAATTTTCTTCAAGCAAATTTCTATAAAATAATTTCTGCCTTTGAATTTTATACCTACTCTTTGTTTTACTTAAAATGAATTTGAATTTCACTAAGTAAAGTAATAATATATATGGACTATACTTCATGGATATATATTGAGAAGTTAATGTAAAATTGCAGAAGTAATATCTAGTATGTAAAATCGTTAATAATTTTAAAAATATTTTGTTAATACTTGAATATAGTAATTTTCTTACATTGGATAACTTTACTGTGGAGAAACTAATATTAAATAATTGTGAGGGAAAATAAGCTAGTAAATATTATAGAAATAAGTAGGACTCAAGATGAAGTATAGAGGGCTGGGGATTTAGCTCAGGTGGTACTGTGCCTACCTTGGAAGCACAAAGGCCCAAGTTTAATCCCCGGTACTGCCAAAAAAAAAGTGTAGGGCCGGAGATTTAGCTCAGTGATTCCGGCGCCTGCCTTGCAAATGCAAGGTCCTGAGTTTGATCCCCGGTAACCACATACAATGCTGGGCGTGGTGACTCACACCCACCAGCAATCAACACCATATACCACAGTGCCGGGCGTGGTGGCTCACGCCTGTAATCCCAGCACTCGGGAGGCAGAGGCAGGAGGATTGCCAAGTTCAAGGTTTGCCTGGGCTACATAGTGAGTTGAGGGTCAGCCTGAATTGCAAAGTGAAACCCTGTCTCAAAAAAAAAAAAAGAAAAGAAAAGAAAAGAAAAAGAAGTGTAAAAGAAAACTGAAAGACATTCCTGTGATAGCATTTTGAATATGACAATGATCTTGGTTTCAGCTATTTGCCTTCCAGGTATCTTCCTGAAAGAGTTAAAGACATCATATTACAGTGATACATGCTCACCCACATTTATAGCAGTGCAACTCCTAATAGCTAAATCTTGGAAGTGGCTAATATATCCATCAACAGATGAATGGATAACAAAAATAAGGTGTTTGTATTCAGTAGACTGCTAGTTTGCCATAATTAAAGATACATTTGACTCTTTCATATGGACATGGATGCATCTTGGGATCATAATGTTAAGTGAAGTAAATCAGATAACACAAGTTTAAATATCACATGGTTTCTCTTACCTGAAAGACCTAACTGTAAAAAAATTAAATAACCAAATAAAAGACAGATAATAGGAAACAAAGATTCTCTGCAAAAGAGAAAGGGACTAAGAGGTGAGGAGGAGGAAGTAAGGAAGGAAGGGGATATAGAAAGAATGAAGATGTATTATGTACTTGTACATGTACGCCTCATGTACTACAAATATGTACTAATGACAAGAAAGGAAAAAGAAAATGAAGTGGGTGTTTGCAGGAGGATACCTCCCTGGGCCTTGTCCAAAGTTGAGACCCACGGAAGGAGTGTGCTTCCTGTGTAGAAAATTCCCAAGTAGTGGCTGAACCCAGCTTATAAACTACATGTGTGTGTGTGTGTGTGTGTGTGTGTGTGTTAATGCCAATAAAGTGGTATGGAATTTTCGAGAAAATACACTTCAAAATAATTATTTTTACTTTAAAAATACAGAGAACTTGAAAGTGAGAATGAGCACACAGACTCCAAAGAGAAGACCGGATAGTAAGGATTCTGTGATTTCACAGTGAGTGTCAAATATTTCAAGATGTGAGAGTGGTGAGGGTTTTAGAAAAATATACATCTGCATTAAATAGGCATAACCATGGTATTTTATATAAGTAAACTACAGAATATTTTTCAACATTTTCAACTGTGTCACAGATAGTAAAGGTGTGAATGACAGTGCAATTTGTCAAGAACTTTTAAAATTCTTGCAGTTTTTTACTCCATGGACTAGTTGTGCTTAATCTTTTAGCATCTGTAGATTCAAAGTTTTGGTTAAAGGTATATAACATGCTTGAAGTCTATTTCATACTAAGGGTATTTGTGTGATCTTTGTATCTAATATCATTGACGTTGCCTGGACACATTGGTGACTTTGTCTCCTCTCTTCAGCATTTCAGATCAATTTTCTCCAATGAAAAGAAAAAAGTGAAAAAGAAAAAAATATGCTTTCCTTGATTTCCTGGAAGTCAAACCTACATACTGTGTTTCCAGTGCAGCAGAAATGATACATGTTTTCATGTACATGAAATATATACATATACATGTATGGATATATATGATTCTATAGACCATTGATTTGTAAGAAAGCCCCAATTTTGAGTTTTATATTTTTTTTCTTGTTTCAGAAGTTATTTCATAGTTTCTAAACTAGTAATCCTAATTCTATTACTAGGCATGATACAGAAATTATAATAAAGCAGATACCATGATTAAAGTCTACTGCTATATTTTTAAATTGAAAAGTATATGCTTTTAATACTATGCTCTGATTTTTTAAATTTTTTGCTTTTTTTTTTTTTTGAGACAGCGTCTCACTTTGTAGTTCAGGCTGGCCCTCAGCTCACTATGGAGCCCAGACAAACCTTGAACTCAGCAATCCTCCTGCCTCTGCCTCCCGAGTGCTGGGATTACAGGTTTGAGCCACCATACCCAGCACTGTGTATGTGGTATTGATTGCTGGTGGGCATGAGTCACTATGCCCAGCATTGTATGTGGTTGTGGTTACCAGGATTGAACTCAGGACCTTGCACTTGCAAGGCAGGCGCCAGAATCACTGAGCTAAATCTCTGGCCCTATGCTCTGACTTTTTAAGAATGATCCAGAGGCCTGGAAAAAATTCACTTTTTGTGACTCACTTACTTCCTTTTACATGATATCTTTGAGATTTGTCTGTAGAGCAAATGTTAGAATTGTCCCTTTTTTTTTTTTTTTTTTTTTTTTTGAGACAGGGTCTTGCTTTGTAGTTCAGGCTGGCCCTCAACTCACTATGTAGCCCAGGCAAGCCTGGAACTCAGCAATCCTCCTGTCTCTGCCTCCCGAGTGCTGGGATTACAGGCATGAGCCACCACACCCAGCACTGTGGTATGTGGTATTGATTGCTGGTGGGTGTGAGTCACTACGCCCAGCATTGTATGTGGTTACCGGGATGAACTCAGGACCTTGTGCTTGTGAGGCAGGTGCTGGAACCACTGAGCTAAATCTCCAGCCCAGAATTGTCCCTTTTAAAGGCCATATAATATTCCATTCAATGAACATATTGTATTTTTGTTAACCATTTGTTTATTGATGGGCACTTGGGTTGCAATTCCTGTTAGGTTTTTTTTTTTTTTTTTTTTTTTAGTGTCAAGTGGTTCTGACTATCACAACTCTATAGAATTGTTTTTACATCTGAGCAAGCAGGCTATGAAAGGTGTGTGATAAAGGCCAGGAAATGACTGAGGAAAGAAACTGAACTAAGCTTGTTAGTCTCCAAAGCCCATTTGCCTTTTACATTCCCATGCTGGCAGGGAGTTCGGACTTTATTCCGCATGCTATGGGATCAAAGCAGAGAGCTGAGTAGGACAGCAGGGGTTCAAAGTCCTAATTAAAAAAAAAAAACAAAACTTAAAAGTGAGGTTCCCACAAACTACAGTCTAATAAAGATGACATGTGGTTTCAAAGATTGTCATAATCCTTCTGGAAAAGGCAGTAACTGTTGTTCTGTTGTAGCAGCTGCACATTAGGTGCATTAAGAATTTGTGGATGGGGCCAGAGATTTAGCTCAGTGGTTCCGGCGCCTGCCTTACAAACCCAAGGTCCCTGGTTCCATCGCCGGTAACCGCATACAATACGCCCACCGGCAATCAGTACTATATACCACAAATGCTGGGTTTGGTGACACTCCTGTCATCCTAGCACTCAGGAGGCAGAGGCAGGAGGATTGCTGAGTTCAAGGCTTGCCTGAGCTACATAGTGAGCCCAGGGCCAGCCTGAACTACAAAGTGAAATCCTGTCACACACACACACACACACACACACACACAATTTGTGGATGGTTCTGTTCTTAACCACAAAGCCACTTGGCAGAGAAATATGAATATCCCAGTCATTGTTCTCAACTGTTGGACCTGGTCAGGATGGGCAGAGAGCTGAGCTGAGGACCATCTCTGACAGGGCTTCCTGCCAGGGACCGAAGCTGCTTAGCCCTGGCCTTCAGTCTCCTTGTCCGCAAAAGGTCAGCCTCCCTGGAGAGTTCTTATAAATCTGGCAGCTCCTCAAACCGAACCCAGGGGAGTAACTCAGGCTGCTCAGAATCCCCCCTTCCTACCCCTGTTTCTCCTGTCTCGATGCCCAGGGTGGCCCCTCTGGCCCAGAGAGTCCTCTGGGAGTGTCCCTTGCTTCTCCTGGGACTCAAGGCTGCTCAGATGCTTCAAGGACAAAGCCTCCCTCTGCCAGTGTGGCCCTCATCCCACCTCAGGCATGTGTAAACCCCAGCACGGGCTCTGGGAGCTCTCTGGGGTCTTTAGCCAACATACTGCATTACCTTCACATTTGCAAGCCTGATCCAAACTATAGAAGGAGGTTCTCTCACCTTCTTAGAGAAGGAAAAGCGAACTTTCTGGGTGTGTAGTCAGAAAGAGGAGGAGGAGACAAAGCCAAGCAGAAATGGCTGAGTAATTCCAGCATGACCAGGTCTGTTTTTTAAGCTTTAGGATTCTAGTATCTTTGTTTAGCCTGAGGACAGTTTAGAGCCATAGAAGCCCCAATTCAGAACACATCCTGTATTTCCCATCAGTTCTGCAAATCTTACTGCTTCCTAAAGCTGGTTCCTCAGTATCTCTCCTTAGTGATGCAGCAGTATCTCTTGGGGAAAGAGCAGGTGGAATGTCCAGGGGTGTTGGGGGGTGTGCTTGTTCGTGTGTGTGTGTGTGTGTGTGTGTGTGTGCGCGTGCGTGCATGCGTGCATGCATGCAGTCATACAGCAAGCTGGAGGCAGATTTCAGGTTGACTTTTAGCATTTAAGCAGATGCCAAGCTAAGGAAAAGAGAGAAAATGTGGGAAAAGGAAATTACAGGTGGTCAGGGGAAAAGGCTTTTTTGGGGGGATGAAGGGCGTCCCAGCACCTATAGATGATTCTTTCTCTCTCACAGCTGGGACTCTTTCTTAGTCTCCAGAATACAATATCTCCTTCAGGCTTCACGGACAGCACAGGATTAGTTACACCGTTCATTTCTTAGGGAATTTCTTTTCATTATAAAGAAATTCATAATTGCTACTGGCAAAAAAAACCGGCTAGTGAAATGTACAGTTGAACCTTGCTTTCCCATCTAAAAGCTGCTCGTAGTTATTGTCAATACTTTAGTGTTTTCCAGACTTCTTTTCAAATATTCTTTTAAGTACATATGTGTGCACATAAATTAAATATTTATCTCCAATAGATACGAAATCATTTGCTTTTTCATTCAATGGATCTTACATAGATTTTCTATTTGTGTACATGGGTGATTTGAATGGCTGCACAGTGTTTCATAATAGAGATGGACCAAGGTTTGTGTAACCAATCTTCTATCGCTAGACATTATTTTTGTTGGATGTCACAGCCAAGGAATACATTTTATTGTTGGTTTTTGTTTGTTTTTTTTTTTGAGACGGGATCTCGCTTTGTAGTTCAGGCTGGCCCTGAGCTCACTATGTAGTCCAGGCAAGCCTCGGACTCAAGAATCCTCCTGTCTCTGCCTCCTGGGGGTTGGGATTACAGGCGTGAGCCACCAAGCCTGAAAAGGAATGCATCTTAAGGACAATGCACTACCCTGTCAAGAGGCCTCCTTTATCATGATTTAATTGTTGTACCTTCATGAAAGAAACCCTTGATATTTTACTCTCCTTTTCCTACATTGTTAATGCCGCATTACGGTGAAAACAGCTAAATACTGGGGGGTTGGGACCCTGTGCTCCCATATGCATTTCATTTGAGATCCTTCTGACCTGGAGCAAGGCTCCTGCCAGCCTTTGCCTGTCAGATGCTGGTCTGGCTCAGAGTGACTTGGGGAGGAAGAGCCAGCAGCACCAGAGCGCGACAGGCAGCACCAACTTGCTTCTGTCTTTTCACAGCCTCTCCAATCCTTGACCAGCCCTGCTCCTCTCCTGGCTGACTTGCCAGGCAGCGAGGTCACAGGTACCAGTCTCCTCAAAGTCCTCCCTGACTTTGTTGCCTCTCTCTGTGACCAGCCATTCAGGATGGTCAGGTTCATCTGCTGCTTGCTGAATCAAAGGGGGCCATTTTCCAAACTAGGACAAAGTCTTTTTTCAAAAGTAGCTCCTAGATGATGGAAGCATTATACATAGGTAAGCTAGTTAGACATCTTGTACTCAGACAGGCTGGTTCTCTAAAAGCCCACAGAGGAGGAGCCAACATGAAGGACAATTGAAGAGACCTCTGCTGAAGGTTAGCAAAACCAAAGGAGAAAACTACCCGACCCGACTAGGATAAACAACAATGCTTGATATTCTAAGCAGGTGCCAGTTTCCCAGGGTGGAGGGCCAGGGTCTTCACCCACCTCTCTCAGAAAAGACACCTGACTCAAAATCCTTGTACACTTTTTATGTGACTTGATTTCTCATTGGATCCCCATTTAATCAGTATTCCCTAAACAATTATACTTGCTGTAATTTTACAGATTCATCATGATTTTGTCCATTTTGTGATTTCTCATTGTACCAATGTTACCTAAGCCACTGCTTGCAGTGTTACTGGCTGACTGTAATTTTGTCCCACCTTAAACCTGCCTCACCTCATGGTTTGCTCCATAAAAGCCCACTGGGAAGTGAGGTGGGTGGGTCACTCCTTCCGAGTTTCCTTTCTGTCTCTCTCTCAGGGACAAGCTTCCTTTCTCAATAAAGTTTTTTCCTGCTCTTAACTTCCGTTGTTCCTAAAATTCATTGTTCAATTTTAGAGAACACAAACTCACATTTCAGGTACCTAACAGGTAGGGAGCTAGGGTTGTCTCCCTGTATCAGAACCATGGGGTCATTCAGGAAACAAATCTTCCAGAGCCTTCATCTCACATCTCTTCTTTCTTTCTCTGCTTTTTTCTGTCTTCTCCCCTCCTCCCAGTCTATCTGATCCTGCTGGGTAACCACAATGACCTTGCTTTGGCAGTGGGAATAGAAATACCAGATACCAGGGATGTCCCAAACAGAGGATGCTGGAGGATAGACCAAAAAATAGGTAACTGTGGTTCACTTCAGTGACTTTAAGCACAGAGATTATAATAATGATATTAATATTAATAATAATAATACCCACACATTGGCATGCCTCCTACATGTCAGGCATTACCTCAAGCCTTATAAAACTCTCATTTTATAAATGAAGAAACCGAGGCCCTGGATTTGTAAGTTGCCCAGCTAATTAGTGCTAGTACTGAGACTTAGAACTGTATATATATATGCTAGACTCTAAAGTCCATCATTCCGGGCTGTGGAGACACACATCTGTTTTCCCAGCATCCTCTGCAGCTGAAACAGGAGAATATAGCAAGTTTGAGCCCAGCCTGGGCAGTTTAGTGACTAAATGAGACACTTTTTCAAAAAAGAAGAGTTTGGGATGTAGATTTGCAAAAGCTTTGAGTTTAATCCCCAGTCCTGAAAAAATATAGAAAAATAATTCTAAAATAAAGTCTATCCTTTAAGCTCAAGGGCACGAAAGGAAGAGGCACTGTCCAGCTGGGCAGACAAGACCTTTGTTGTTGTTCTGAGAGATGGAAATTACAGCCTTATCTTCTGTAAAGTAGGACGTGATAGTATCAGCCAGGCACAAAACCAGAGCAGGACACTTTGATATCTGCCGTTTCTGGCCTTCACCTTTATCCCATTCATGTTGTTGGTTGGATGGACTTTTATGTGGGTGGACAGATTGACCCTTCTGTCCTCTTTGATATTTTACTCCCCCTTTTGGCATCTGTTTGCTCTTCGAAGGATGATCTGAGGACGAAGCCCTGTCCCCGCCCTGCAGTTCCCTGAAAACATTGAGCTGCGTCCCTGAGCCTAATGCCAGCTGCTTCCCGCAGAAGACTGTGCTCCACAAATCAGCATCGTGATCAGCAGTGGCACACGGGTCACGCGTTCATCACAGTGCAGAGGCTGCCCCCAACTCTCCACTGTGACTGGGCCTCACAAACGGGAGGGAGGTGTTTTAATTAACAAGCCAGCCTGGTTTCAGCCAGAAAACATTGGACAGGATATACTTTTTCATTGTCTCTTTCAGTTACCCAGGGATTCAGATGGAAAACAACTAATAACATGAGATACTGCCAGGCATCTCAGGTTACTTGTCTGATGAATGTTAGTGAATGGTACACCCTTCTTCATATTTTAGAGAGAATGACCTGACTGAATAGGAAGAGGAAGTAATCGTGAAATATCCCTCAAGTGTTGACAGTAAGAGCACATATGTTGCCAAAAAATGAAAAGAAAAAGTGTTCATTTCCTGGGCACAAATAGGAGACAAAGCAACTCATCATCACGGAGGAGCAAGTCTGGGAGGGAGAGAGATCTGTGCTCGATTCTTCAGTGGCTGCTGAAGCACAACATTGATTTCCTTGCTGATCAATGTTTTAAAAAATTAAGACTCAGTGATGATTAAATAAGCTGAGTCCTTTGCAGCAGAAAAAAATACTGAACTCTGGACCTCAATCACCAAGTGACAGCACCACAGGTCAAATGAACTGATATGCACCATTTTTGCTGATTTAAAACATTTTTTTCTGATGTAATTTAGTTTATTCCTCAGTAAAGGTAAATTATGTCAAATCAGGGTGTAGTAAAGCACTCAGTTCTCGGAAGATGGCCAGGAAACCTCTCGGGGTAGTGGGAAGCTGCAAAGTTCTGGACTGTGGGACAGAAAGGACAGAACTCACACAGAGGGGGTTGTAGCCCCAAAAACAGCTGAAAGAGGGCTCTGTGGTGAGAAGGCATGCGAAGTGTGCCTGAAGTTGTGGGGACAGGTTCAAGGGAAAATGGGCCTCAAGTTCTGATTTGGAATGGCACTGGGCTGCCCCTCACCACTCCAGTGCCCTCCCTTACCCTACCCATGTCAGGTTTAGAGTTGTCTCTACAGGGATTAGGACTTGGTGGGTCTGGAAGGAACAAAAAGCCAATCTAGTCAGCACAGATATGGGATACAGATATGGGCAACTTCAAGGAAGTTTGATGACAGTGGTTTCCTTGCTGTCTGAACTTCTGCCCTACCTCAGAGATGTTGCTGTGGGGGTTCACCCCTTTCAGGGACTCCTCTTGCTCAGTCCCTTCAGCTCCGCCCTCCTCCTCCAGGCCCCAGACTACTTGGGTCCCCATCAGACACTGGCTTCTGGCTCCAAGAGATCTTCTAGGACAAGACACTCCGTGACTTTTAAAACTGCTGCAAAAACATGTAGGGCAAGGGTGAGGTGGGGGTACACAGGGGTGTCCTGCCATCAGCAGGCCGCCCCTTCAAGTACTGATTCTGTCCAGGCTGAGCACTCCTTCAGACCATCCTTGTAACCTGCATGCTGAAGTGAAGAAAACAGAGATTCTGGGCTTGTCTGGTGAAGGCTAGCCGAAGAACATCCATGTGCATACCCTGCTGAAATCCTTCCTCTGCCCTGGACTCAGACAGGGGCGAGGTCTGCCCCTGGGCCCGGGCAGACAGCCCCTCTTCTGTCTCCTTAACATCTTCATCCCAGGTATGACAGTCAGCTCACGCCCTCTGGGTGTAAAGGGGCTTCCCTGCCCACAGCTAAGAGTGCAGCTCTGTCGCTGGGGTGTCCTTGGGCTCTGGAGTCCCTAGGGCCTGGGTCAGAGCTCAGGCAGCTTCCAGAAACAGAGCAGGCACCTCTTATGTCTGCTTCACACCTCCCCGCCCGAGGTCAGGGGCTGGCAGCGGCCCGCGCTGTTTGCCCTGCCCTGGCCTTATTCCTGCGGGGCGGAGCCTGGCCCTGCTCGCTCCCTGATCTGCCGCCACCCCACAGGCCCTGGGTGTCTGTGTGCCGCTCAGCCACCCATCACCGCGCTTGTGGCTTCTGTGCTCCCGCTGCTCTGGGCTTGGTTCCCTGGGGACAGTCAGAGCCAGCAAGGCCAACGACTGCTGTAGCCATGGTAAGGGGCCCAGGTGTGGCCAGCTATGGGGGTACATGGACACAGGTGTGGGGCCACAGGGAAGGACACGGAGCCCTCTTGATGTGGATTTCAGGCTCTGGGGAGGTGTGTTGGATGGGAAAACCTGGACTGGACCCTTGCACCTTCATTGAGTAGTTCTTCAAGCCTTGGTCTTGGGGGCTGAAAATGAGGATGATATCGCTTATTTCGTGTCATCATGGTGAGGCCTGAACAGGCAGGAGGCAGAGGGTCATTTGCTGACAGACCAAAGTCTCATCTCCAGGGCTCCATGACCTGGAGGTCACCCCGCTGCACTGCCCTGGGACCTGGACAGGCCCCTCCCTGCTTGACAGGCCTGGTAGGAAAGTTGAGGGCCAGTCTCCAGTGCTCCTGGGGCCAGCATGGCCCTTCCAGTCACCCTACTCAATTAGGCACCTTCTGCCAGGTTCCACGGCAGGGTCCCCAGAGCAGGGATCCCGAGTCCTACTTTCTCAGCCTCCACCTGCCTCGTCCATCCCTCTCCACCTAAGAACAGGCAGACTTCTCCATGCCACCTGCCAACGGAGCAGGAGGCATCCAGGGAGATGAGAGCAGAAGGCCCTGTGTGTAGACACACAGCTCTAGAGGGTGACCCCACAGCGGACCAGGGCGGAGAAGGCCAAGGCTCAGTCTGTCAGCCTTAGACTCTCCCTGAAAAGGGTGGGTGTGCTGGTGGCGGCGGAACAGGGGGAGGAACTAGGACAGCACAGGGCTGCTTTCTTGGTCCAGGTCCACGGACACAAAGGGTTCCAGTTCCAAAACTGGGCAAGAACGTACGGCTGCTGCCCGGAGATGTACTACCAGCCCACATCTGTGGAGGAGGTCCGAGAGGTGAGTGTCACCTCCACGCCATGCCTCCGACTGTCCTGGCCCGCCCTGGCCCGGGGGGGACTTCCTGGGCTGGAGCCGTCCCAGCTGAGAACAGCTGGCCAAGGTGAGCTCAATCCAGGTCCACCTGCAGCTGCTATGACTCCTTGTGCCCACTCCAGTCTGCATAGTCCAGGGCCAGGGAGGGCTGGGCAGCTCCTGCCACTTGCACACATACGTGCATCCACTACACATACACACACACACACGCACCCACGCATGCACCCAGCTCTGGAAGGCTCTGTGTTGGCAAAGACTGACAGGATGGAAGCTGTGTCTGGAGCTGTGGGGAGGAGGAAGCACAGACACACAGTACAACGAGGCTCCTAGGCCTTCGGTCCTGGCCCACTTCCTGGCAGCCCGGTGCCCAGGGAGCTGCAGCACCCCCTGCAGCCAGACCAGGTCCCTGCACACACTCCGGCCTCCCCAAGAAAGGCCTGACTCGGTCATCATCACGCAGGTGCTGGCCCTGGCCAGGCAGCAGAAGAAACGCGTGAAAGTGGTGGGTGGAGGCCACTCTCCCTCGGACATCGCCTGCACCGAGGGCTTTATGATCCACATGGGCAAGATGAACCGCGTCCTCCAGGTACTGCAGCCTGCCACACCCTCTGCCACCCAGAGCCCCCCCCCAAACAACATCCTGCTTCTCAGCCGCACTTGAACACCCCTCACCTGACCCTGCCTACGCTGCTCATGCCTGGCATCAGGTCAGCTTGGCCCTTCTGGCCATTAGAAGATGTCCGGCCCTGTCTCCTACCAGAGCCTCCTTTCTACTTCGTTACAATAAAAGCAGAGAGGGGGCCCCCCAAATGTAGACTCCCAGTGACAAAGCCAGATGCGAGCAAAGTGATGTCTCTCCTAGTTTTACAGATGAAGAAAGGATCAGAGAGGGTCAGTGACTTGCCTGGTGTCACACAGCCAAAGGACAACAAAGCCGGGCACAGGCCCCAGAATTAACACCCCATCTACAGTGGGGATGCACCCGCGCGATTCAGCCAACAGGTGGCGCCTGCCAGCGACTCAGGGTGCAGGACAAAGGCCCGAGTCTCTCTTGGGAGTCGAGTCTCAAGTCTCACTTAACCCACCTGCTGCTCTGAGCTGTAATTTTCCCCCAGATGAGCTGCCCTTCGCTCAGCGCAGCCACAACAGTCGGGGTGTCCCTCTGTGGTTCCTTTCTCTGCGTGGGCGCACAGTCTCTACTTCTCAGCGCACAGTCCGGGTGCGATGACCACCGGGTCTGCAGGTGTCGGCAGACAGCTGGGCGGCTCGGCTCTCTTCCGCCTGCTGTTGGTGTGACCTAGAAAAAGCCACTTCCAGGCCAGTCCTGGTCTGATCTGTGAAGCACAGACTTCCTACAACTCCCGGACAGGGCTTGGCCCGCCCAGGCCCTGTCAGCCTTGCCCTCTTGATCTGTCATTCCCCGGGACTTCCCCGCTGAGAAATCGAAATGGGAGCCCTTTGGGAGGAGGCCTTCTCCGCTGCAGGAAGGCACCCCACAGGGAGACCCCAGCCCAGTCAAGGGGGCCCAGGAAGGATGGCCCAGGGGCCCTGGCTCCCCTTGCTGGTCTCTTGCAGGTGGACACAGAGAAGAAACAGGTGACGGTGGAGGCTGGCATCCTGCTGGCTGAGCTGCACCCACAGCTGGACAGGCACGGCCTGGCCCTGCCCAAGTAAGGAATCCACCCCTCCCTACTCCCACTCCTGGGGCCCTCTTGGGAGGCACCCCTTTCTCTTCTGCCCTCCTCAGGGCACCTGTCTCCTCTTCCATGTGGGTTTGGGGCCCTTAGGAGGGAAAAGGAAAGAAAGAAAGAAAGAAAGAAAGAAAGAAAGAAAGAAAGAAAGAAAGAAAGAAAGAAAGAAAGAAAGAAAGAAAGAAAGGGGCTTTTCTTTTGAAGGAAGCAATATTAGGGATCAAAGGTAGGGCCTTTGCACTGAGTTACATCCCAACCCTTGTAAAAATTACATTTTATTTTGAGGCAGGGCCTCATGAGGTCACTAAGTTGCCCAGGCTGGGTTCAGACTTGCAATCCTCCTGCCTCAGCTTCCCAGAGTGTAAAATGACAGGTGTGCACCACCACTATGCCCAGTTTATGATCATTTATTTAGAGACAATTCTCACTTTGTAGTTCAGGCTGGCCCTGAACTCAGTGGGTAGCCCAGGTAAACCCGGAACTCAGCAGTCCTCCTGCCTCTGCCTCCCAAGTGCTGGAATTGGAGATTTAGCTCAGTGGCTCTGGCACCTGCCTAGCAAGTGCAAGGTCCTGAGTTTGATCCCTGGTAACCACATACAACAATACCGGGCATGGTGACTCACGCCCACCAGCAATCAATACCATATACCACAATACTGGGCCTCCTGGGGGCTCAGGCCTGCCATCTGGCACTTGGGATCCTTTTTAACATTATGCCATTTGCCTAAGGAGCAAAAATCACGAGCTAACCCAATTACATGTGGGGCAGGAACAGGAGGAGGGGTAGACACTGGCTTTCTTCTCTTCTTGCTGTCTGTGGGGGTGACTCCAGGCCTCATCTTCTGCTCCCAGTAAAGTTCAGGGGCCTGCCAGGTGGAGTGGCTCACACCTATAATTGCAGGGGAGCCTAGCTCCTGAGCTGCTAGATACTCGAAACACTTGAGTTCATGTTATCTAAAGTCAAAGGATGAATTTTAGGAACGACAGAGGTTAAGAGTAAGAAAACTTTATTGAAAAAGAAAGCTTCTGCCGGGCGTGGTGGCTCACATCTGTAATCCCAGCACTCGGGAGGCAGAGGCAGGAGGATTGCTGAGTTCGAGGCTTGCCTGGACTACATAGTGAGCTCAGAGCCAGCCTGAACTACAAAGCGAGACCCTGTCTCAAAAAAAAAAAAAAAAAAAGAAAGAAAGCTTCTGCCTAAGAGGGACAGAAAGGGGAGCCCGAAAGTGAGTGAACCTGCTCACCTCACTTCCCAGGTGGTTTTTACGGAGGCGGGTTTAAGGAGAAGCAAAATTGCAGTCAACCAGTAGCATTGAAAATACAGTGGCTTAGGTAACATTGGTACAATGAGAAATTGCAAAATAGACAAAGCCATTGATCAACCAGTAAGATTACAGCAAGTATAATTGCTTAGGGAATACTGATTAAGTAGGGATCCAATGAGAAATCAAGTCACGTAACAAGGGTACAAATATTTTTAGTCAGGAGTCTTCTGGGAGAGGTGGGTCAAGATCCTGGCCCTCCACCCCAGGAGACTGGCACCTGCTTAGAATATCAAGCACTGCTGTTTATCCTACTTGGGTCAGGTAGTTTTCTCCTCCAGCAATGCTAACCTCCAAATTGGCTCCTTTGGGGGCTTTTCCAGGGCCAGCCCTGTCTAACTGCTTGTAAAATGTCTAACTAGCATATCTACCTATAATCCCAGCATTGAGGAGGCAGAGACAGGAGAATTGCCTTGATTTCAAGGCCGGCCTGGGCTACATAGTGAGCTCTGGGCCAGCCTGAACTACAAAGTGAGACCCTGTCTCAAAAAAACAGAAAGAAAAAGGTGAGGGCCAGATTTTCTACCCATCAAACTGCCTGCAAACTAAGCAGTGCACACTCTGGGGTCTCCCACCAACCTGGGGGCCGGAGCAGGTCAGCACCCCACCCTCCTCTCTCTACATGGGAGACCAGCCAGCAGCTTCTTCATGTGAATGTGGGTGCCGTCTCCGGAGCCCCAGTGAGTGACTGTGCCCTCTTCCCCTAAGCTGAGGCTGGGATGTGGTGGAGAAACCTCCTAGGAAGTCAGGCGTGATGTCCCGTTATCTGCGCTTTGTCCCTGACCTGAGACGGGGAAATGCCTTTGTCACCCCCTTCACAGACACACACACACACACACATCTCCTTTCATGACCAGGCCCTGTCCACACAGAGCCTGTGGGTGCTTCTTCCAGAGCCCGGGTTGAGGGATACGGGGCCCGGCCTCTGTGCAGGGAGCCGTTGTCCCCAGCAACCTAAGCGGTCTCTGGTGCCCCTCTCCTAACCTCTCCGCGAGCCCAGCCTGGGAGCCGTGTCAGACGTGACGGCAGGTGGAGTCATCGGGTCCGGGACGCACAACACTGGCATCAAGCATGGCATCTTGGCCACCCAGGTGAGTCGCTGGCCCTGGTGGGGTGGGTACAGCATCACCCCCTGAAGTTGGTGGGGACCAGACAGGCACCTTTGGGATCCTGTGGCTGCCAGGGCCACCCTTGTCCACGTCTCGGAGCCAGATCTTGGGGGATTTCTGTGCCATCTTCACCCCCAAGGTACCACTGGGCTCTCTGAGGAGGAGAGGGCAGTGTCTGTGGAAGGCTCCCCATCGTTGGTTTCCTTTCTGTGGTCATTTTGACTTTGGGGAAGGCCCAGAAGTCCCACGGTGCCAGGTCCTGTGAATAAGGTAAGGAGGACCCACTGTTGTGTTTGCCAACCCTCCTTTCTGTGTGGTGGTACCTGGCAACAGCACTGGCTGTGAGTTTTATTTTTTTCCATAAAGACAGTCAGGAAAGAGAACTTCCAGAACTGCTTCAGAGTGTGTCAAGCACGAAGGAATAAGTGTGTTTGAAGTGTGTGTGTGTGTGGGGGGGTATTTTGAGGGGATTCACAGCAATTTGCCTTTTCCTATAGTTAATCTTTAAACATTCACTGCATATTTCTGTCACATCTTCTAATTCTGAGTGGCAGTTCATCAGCCAGTGACAGGGAACACACTTCTCTGGCATCTGCCAAGCCCCAGACTGCTGGCTGCAGAAGCCCCAGACTGCTGGCTGCAGACTTGAGCACCCTGTCTAACCTCACCACTCCGTCTCCGCCGGCTTCACAGAGGGGCACGCGCAGGCCCGAGGCCGCACAGCCCCGGGAGCAGAGCCGAGCCCACCCTCCGCGGGCTCCAGACCCCGTGAGGCGCCTCCCTGCTCGGCTGTCACTCTCTGGTCCGGACCTCGGATGGGATCTGGTTGTTGTAGAAATCCCTGTGACAACACGAGTCTGTTCCTGCCGGCTCCTCCTCTCTGGTCCCGGGTCATTCTGTTAATCAGAATTAGTTCGGCTGGAGCTGTCCTCCCGCCTGCTCTCCCTGCCGCCTGTTACACACGTCAGAAGCAATTTCCCTCCAAACAACCGAGGCGGCTACATGGGGCCAAGGGCAGCTCACCAGGGTTGACTTGAGGAAGTCTCCGCGGCGGAAGCCTCGGTGTCCTCACGCGGGTGGCCAGCAGGGGGAGCTGGTTCCCTAGCCGACTCGAGGGCCGAGTTTCCCAGGATCCAGGGAGGACTGACAGGCGCCATTTGGGACAGCAGGACTGGGCTGACCCGGAGTCCCCACTGCTGTGTCCTAAACCCCACTTCCATCTCCTTCTTCCCTGTTTTTCTTTTTTTTCTTGGGCTGGAAATTGAACCCAGGGTTTTGGCACAGCTATATCCTCAGCTCACCCCCCCCCCTTATTTTATATTTTTAGACAGGATCTGGCTCAATTGCTAAGTGGCACTGACAGGACTCAAACTTGCAATCTTCCTGCCCCAGCTTACCAGATCAGGATCTATCCTGGGCTCTCTGCAGCCCAGTGGGGCTCAGAGCTCCTCGGGCAGGGAGGGGCAGATCAAGGCTTCCTGACTGGAAGGGCACAGAATGAATGAGCCAGCGGCTCCTGGGGGCCACGCCCGGCCAGCAGGTCCCATGTCGACCAGCCAGACGCGGCCTCTCTCTCCTTCTCTGGGGTATTCCAATGGCCAGGGGACCGGCTCCTCCCCGCGGCCCTCTGGCTGAGCTGGGCTCTGAGTGCGACTCCTCCTCCGCCAGGTGGTGGCGCTGACGCTGATGACCGCGGATGGGACGGTTCTGGAGTGTTCCGAGTCCAGCCACCGCGAGGTGTTCCAGGCTGCGCGCGTGCACCTGGGCTGCCTGGGCGTGGTCCTCACGGTCACCCTGCAGTGTGTGCCGCAGTTCCGCCTGCAGGAGACGTCCTTCCCCTCCACCCTGAAAGAGGTACTGCCTGCTGGCCACGGCTCAGCCTGGGGGCCGCGAGAGCCAGAACCCTTCAGGGCAGAGGGGGCAGGGTGCCTGACCGCGGGGGTGTCGCTCTCAGTCACCCTGAGTCCAAGGACATGGGGTGTCGACATGCCTCAGAGCCGAGCCTCCAAATGGTCACGTTCTGAGAAACGGGTTAGGTGTCAACATCAGAGTTCAGTCACTTTAAAGCAATGGCGACGCTGTCTCCAAATTTCCAATTGCTCCGACTGCGAGGACTGAGGACACATGAGAAACGCAGTTGGAGGCCCCTCATCTAAAAGACAAAACAGATGGGTGCACACTGCTGCACACACACACACACATAGTCAGACACGCTCAGCAAGGCGGAGGGAAGGGCTGGGGGAGGGGCAGCCTGAGAGCTGGCCATGCTGCTTCTTGGCCTCTACCTCGCTCTAGGGTTTCAAACTCTTTGGGCTTCAGTTCCTTCAGTTTTAGAGTCTTTTAGAAGTGGAGTCAGGTGCAGAGCTCCCTGGGGTCCCTCTGAGTTCTGACCTGTGCAAGCCAGTGCGGAACCCTCTCCGTGTCCCCATCCTAACCCCTACACAGAGGCTGTGGTTCGCCATACTTCTCCCCTCTCTGGAGCAGCCCGTGGCGGTTCTCAGGCCTTGTGCCCGAGGAGGAGTCAGCCCACCCTGTCATCCTCCAAGGAAACGCCGTGTGCAGATCCTTTGTCCTCTTTGCTCCTGACGCTCTTGACCTGCCAGTTCCTCTCTGACACATCTGGGCGACACCAGCCTCCCAGCCTTAATGGGGGTGTAGATTCCAGGTCCCGGGGCTGCATGCCCTGCTCACTCTTGTTTTGTTCACAATCACTGTCGTCCCCTCGTGGCCTTCACCCCTCCTCTTGCTGCTGGGCAGTCAGCCCAGGAGGGCAGAGATCTCTGAGGCGGTGGAGCTCCCAGCCTGTCCAGGTGGACCCCGCAGCGTTGACCTGAGGGACACCACACTTGGCTGGATGGACGGGAACTGATTAGGGGTCTGCCGTGGGCCCAGGCCTGTGCCCCCAACACTGGCTCACTCACAGCACACTATCTGATTGCTGCTCAAAGCCCAGTTAAGGGAAGGAATCATTCTTGGGCCCTAAAGAATTGGAATGAGCACTTTAGAAGGAAGGACTGAGGCTGAAGCCCCACCCCAGGCTCCTGTTTGTAAAGACCACACTGAGTCCGCGCTCACCTTCGCACAATTGTATGACCACAGTGCTGACTCTGTGGTCTTGTCAATATGCAGTCACACCAGTTAGAAGACACAGGACTTTAGAAATCACTGTGCCCCTGTTGCCCTTTATGCCAGCCATGCCATAATGAGACATGGTGTGTGCAGCTGGCTGTCTGCATTACCTCCCTGTCCCCGAGGAGCAGGATTGGTCCCGGTGACACACCAGCTTTGTCATGCTAAAGCTGCCCATCCTCTTAGGTGGTCACCTGCCAGAGATCCAGCCAAAGACACAAAGCCCCTGCTCGGGCTTATAGTCCTGGTCACTGACTCTCAACAGCCATATCAACAGTACCATGATTCCACATCTGAGGGACACCCTGCCTCCTAGGACTCATCATGCCAGTAACATGCCAGAGAAGCGATTGTTGTGTGACCAGGCTCCTCTGAGGGTGCTTCCAGGGGACACAGGCAGATCGAGGGCACCCAGGACCCCAGGTCCTCCACAGAAGGCAGTCTCTGAGCCCTGATGGGAGGTCCGGGTGGTTTCACCACTTGATGACCCTTTCGTGCCAGGTAAGTCCTTAGAAGGTCCCGTACCAAGTCCTGCACTAGGTCCATCTTGAATCATAGGACCATCAAGGGGTGAGGTAGGACACCCTCTGCCAGAGCCAGAGCCGGGAGAAGGGCACCAGTCACCACTGGGGCTCTGGACACGAATCCATAACTTACCCCAAGACCAGTGCTCTTCCCAGCGCACGGCTTCCTCTCAATCACAAATCTCTCTCTGCTTTGGCTCCAAACTTGTCCTGAATCTGCTTGATGGGTTTCCGGGGCACAGGCTCTGCTCAGTGTGGCAGGACAGAGTCCAAGTGGAGCAGGATGCTCCTGCTTGTTTCGTTAGTTACTGCTGCGTACTGATGACAGTGATGATGATGAGGACAGCATTGGAAGAGTACTAGTACCAGTGAAGCAGTGTATGCCAATATAGTGCTGGCTATGTGCCTGGTGCCATTTTAACAACTTTCAAACCATTAGCTCGTTTAATCTTCATAGCAATCTGGGGGTAGGTACCATTACTAGCCCCATAAAGAACTTGAGGCAAAGAAGTGTTAAGTAACTTCCCAGTTCATACAGCTCCTAACTACTTAAGCCAGGACAAACAAGAAATCACTGTGTCCTCTACACAACCTGGGGAAATGAATACGCAAATGGACCATTTTAATGCCCTGTAGATGTTAAGATTCAGGCCTTGCCATTTGGCAATGTTAGGACAATTTTAAGTATTTAGTGACCAGAAAGTGAGGCAACCTGGGCCTCGACTGCCAGCACTCTCCACTATCTGCTTGTGACCAACACAGCCTCTCCATTTGCCTCTCACCTGACCAGGTCCTTGACAACCTGGACAGCCATCTGAAGAAGTCGGAGTACTTCCGCTTCCTGTGGTTCCCACACAGTGAAAACGTCAGCGTCATCTACCAGGACCACACCAACAAGGTAGTCTCTGTGGCATGGCCAACCTGGCTCAGTATCCAGAACAGTGGTGGCCTGTGCCCTCCGTGCCCAGCACACACATGGTCCCTGCACCTTGCTGGCTCCCAGAGTGGCTGACTTTGCTGCCCTGAGGGTCAATGTGGTGGGAGCTTCACTGAGCATGAGGAGGGCAGAGGGGCCAGAGGGCAGAAAGAAGGCAGCCAGTGGGCACCCAGTGTGGCCAGGTAAGGGGAGGTGTCCACTGTCCTGGTAGGAGGATCACCCCTCTCTTCTCTTTCCTCCCACACACGAACGCATCTCCCTGTCTGACGACATTAGGGTACACATGTCAGCAGACAGGTCAGCCTGATCAATGGTCAGACTAAGGACAAATTTTCCTTCCCAGCCTCCCTCCTCTTCAACCAACTGGTTTTGGGACTACGCCATTGGATTCTACTTACTGGAGTTCCTGCTCTGGACCAGGTAGGAGTGCAACAGTCCCTTTCCCAGTCTGCCATGTGCCATCAGGGTGGTGGTCACCAGAGGAAAACACCCCACCATAGGCATGCAGGCAGGTACTGCCCCCTGGGCCTGGGGTGGTGGTTTGCACCCCGGCTGCACAGGTGAATTGCCTGGGTTGTAGGGTTCATCTTAGGGGTAGTGGGAATCTCTAGAAGGGTTTGAAGGAGGGAATCCTTCAAAACAGCCATCCAGCTTCCTAAAGCAAATGGTTCCTTGTGTGTGTATGTGTGGTTTGGGGGACTGAATTCAGGCCCTTGTGTCTCCAAGGTAGGCACAGTACCACTTGAGCTAAATAAATCCCTTGCCCTGGAAGCAAATGGATTGGAAGGAATGGAGGGGTTGCACAGGAGCCCACCTGAAATGAGGCTGTGAGGCAGGCGGGGGTGGGGTGGGGTGGATGAATGGAAGGATGGATGAATGGACAGATGGCTGGGTGAGTGGATGGTTCAGATTGTATTTAGAAGTGTCCAGGCCAAAAGTAAAGAGCGGGGAAGCCCAGTCACGAATGACATGGTTTGCAGGCTGCTTCAGCACGTCTCTCCAGGACAACTCTCTGCAGGGCACTTTCAGAGTGAGCTGCCCCCTCGTGGTGGGACTATGGATTCACTCCCCATAGCATGTGGCTGGGAGCAGTAGCACAGCCTTGCCATAAACAGGGAACGCGTGTCCATCAAGATACTTTATTCTGGGTCAACTTTCCAGTAGCTGAGGACAAGGAAACAGGATTTTCCTTCCTGGAGTTTCATTTGATCCCTTCCAGGGTCCTAACGTCCCCCTTCCTCTGCAGAACCTCTTCTGCTTGCTCCCAGACCAACTGAAGAGTTTTTCTCTGGCCCCCACAGTCCTCTGCGAACACTGCAGGGTGTCTCACCTGGGCTGCATCTCAAGGGGCTGCCTGAGCCTGCTTCGCCATTGTAGTCAGGGCTCCGGCATCTGATACAGGAGACCCGAGGCGGGTCATGTAGCCTCCTGACTGAAGGCCATTGGAGCTTCCTTAGGATTTAATTCAGTACAAGGCAGTTCACCCTCTGAGTGCACAATCCGGGGGGTGCTTTGGGCAGCCTGCAGACGTTCTCTCAGTCCGAGGGAGAACATTTCATGGCTCCAAAAAGAGGCCGGGGACCCTTAGCAGTCACTTCTGTTATCCCTCCCTCTGCCTTGGAAAACTCTGATCTACTTTCTATAGATTTCCCTGTTCTGCACATTTCATGTGGATGGAATTAGATGATGTGCGACCTTTGCATAATGTGTCCAGGCTCTTTCTGTAATTCATTGCTTTTTATGGCCGAATAATATTCTATTATACAGCTAGACTGCATTTATCGATTCTCCAAGAAATGGAAATTTGGTTTATATCTGCCTTTTGACAGTCTGCATAATGGTGCTGGGACTATTGATGTATGACTTTGTACTCAGGCATATGTTTCTAGTTATTTGGGTATTTGCCAAAGAGTGGAATTGCTGAGTCAGATGGTAATTTTATGACTTCTGGTAACTGACAGAGTTTTTTTTTTTTTTTTTTTTTTTTTTTTTGAGACAGGGTCTCGCCTTGTAGTTCAGGCTGGCTCTGAGCTCACTATGTAGTTCAGGCAAGCCTTAGAACTCAGCAATCCTCCGGTCTCTGCCTCCCAAGTGCTGGGATTACAGGCGTGAGCCACCACGCCCAGCTCTGACAGAGTTTTAAGAAGGGGCTATACCAATTTATAACTCCTGTAGCATTTTATGGGGGGAGGTCCCACTTTCTTCTCATCCTAACAAAACTTATTGTGAACTGTGTTTTCCATTTAAGCCATCCTAGCAAATTTGAAGTGGTAGGAGGTGGTTTACCAGAATTTCCCTGATGACTGATGTTGTTGAACATTTTTCAAGTATTTAGGGTCATTTGCATATCTTCTTTGGACAAATGTCTATTCACATTTTCCCCATTTTTATTTACTTCATTTTTACAGTACTTAGCATTGAGCACAAGGTCTTCACACTAAGCTATATCCTCAGCCCTTTTCTTTTCTTTACTTTTCTTCTTTGAAGCAAGTTCTCACATTGTAGTTCAGGCTGGCCTTGAGCTCACTAAGTAGCCCAGGCAAGCCTCAAACTCAGCAATCCTCCTGCCTCTGCCTCCTGAGTGCTGGAATTACAGGTTTGAGCCACCAAACCCAGCCCTGTGGTATGTGGTACTGATTGCTGGTGGGCGTGAGTCACCACACCCGGTATTGTTATATGTGATTACCAGGAATTGAACCAGGGATTTTGCTCTTGCTAGGCAGGTGCCAGAACCACTGAGCTAAATCCCTGGCCCTTCATTTTGTTGTTGTTTGTTTGTTTAAACTTGACACAGGGTCTGGCTAAGTCATCCAGACTAGGCGTGAGCTCTAACCTTTCTGGCTCTATGACCCATAGTGCTAGAATTACAAGTGTGTGCCACCACTCCTGGCTTTTGTTTTTCCATTTCTAAAATTTGTAAATTGGATTGACTTTTTATCTCAGTTGAAAGTGTTCTTATTCTAGATAGCAGTCTTTTATCAGATAGATGATTTGCAAATATTTTCTCCCATTCTGTGATCTGTCTGCTAATTTTGATGATGTTCAATTTATCCTTTTTTTCCCCTTTTGTTGCTTCTGCTTTGTGCGTCACTGCTAAGAGCCCTTTGCCTACTTGAAGATCACAAAATTTTTTTCTAAGAGTTTTTATACTTTTTAGTTCCAGGATAGTTTCACCCCTTTCCTTACTTCTGTCACTGTGTGTGACTTGACAGAGAAATACAAACATTTCTTTCGCTTGTGAATATTCAGTTGTCCTAGCACCATTTAATTGTCTTTCTATTCTTGTCAAAAAACAATGGACTAAAATGTGTAAGGGTGTATTTCTAGATTCTCAGTTCTATTCCACTGATTTATATATCAGTCTTCAACCCAGTATTATTCTTTCTTGATTGTTGGAGCTTCACAGTAAGTTTTGACTTCAGGAAGTATGAATGGATCTGAATCCACACCTTTATCATCTCCCTCTCTTGCTCTGTTCAAATCTAGGCTACTGCATCCTGGCCTAGAGCCAGGAGCCTCAGGGCGTCTGAGCCCAGCCTGTGCGGCCCCTGTCCATTGGGGCACCATGCACCTCCTGGTGAGGAGAACACTGGCTCTGTGTCCTGCTTCACAGTGTGTCCAAAATGAGCATGTAGTTCCCACATGAAGAGAAAAAGGAAGGGGTGTGTGTGTGTGTGTGTGTGTGTGTAGATATAGATTTTGCAGACTGTGATGTGAATGAATTTCCTAGAGCAAAAAAAAAACAAGTAAAAGCTCCTGCCTGGCCCCAGCACTGCAGAGTCCCCCCTCTGTAGTTACCTAGGCAATTCTGGCAACAATTTTGGGGGATAACAATCTAAGACCAGAGACTTACAGCACTCGAAATACCCCAGGAGTAGAAGGATGAATGCCACAATTTTCAGGTCAATTCATCTGGCAACGTCCTGATGAAATTAGACCTCACTTACCCTTGGCCTTAGCAAGCTGCTACAATTCCAGCACAAAGAATCTGTCGTAGTGTGGCAGGAGGTGATGACACGAATGGTGACACAGACAGCCTCTAATCGGCTCATGTGCATCAGAGCAAACTGTGCAACACCTCTGACATGTGCTGTCCTGAGGGTACTGGAAAAAGAGTCTAGATCCATAGTGGTGCCACCCACAGGGATTTCCGAGATACAGACAAGGGACAGAGGCCACGTACATGTGGAAAGCAAGGCTCCGGGTTGGAAAGGACTATTCTCCACCCTTGGCACACAGCGGGCACACGGAAGATGCCAGGCATCGTGGTGATCCCTCCATGTCCCTATCTCCCTGCCCTCACAGCACCTTCCTCCCATGCCTTGTGGGCTGGATCAACCGCTTCTTCTTCTGGCTGCTGTTCAACCGCAAGAAGGAGAACAGTGACATCAGCCACAAGATCTTCACCTACGAGTGCCGCTTCAAGCAGCATGTGCAGGACTGGGCCATTCCCAGGTCAGGGCCGCAGGCGGCCGCGGGAGTGGGCAGCGGGAGAGCTGTGGGGAGGGTCCCGTGAGCCTTCTGGCCCAGAGGCCTAGACTGTGTCCCCTGTGCCAAGGGCAGAGAGAAGACCAAGGAGGCCCTGCTGGAGCTGAAGAGCATGCTGGAAGCCCACCCCAAGGTGGTGGCTCACTACCCCGTGGAGGTGCGCTTCACCCGGGGGGACGACATCCTGCTGAGCCCCTGCTTCCAGAGGGACAGCTGCTACATGAACATCATCATGTACAGGTGACAGGCTCCCCGTGACAGCAGGGGTGGACAGGATGTCCTCCCTTCCCATCTCTGCTGCCACCTTCTCTAGGGGGCTTGCTGGTCCTGGTAGCCCAAGACCAGTCTTGTGTCTCCCTCCGCCCTCCAACCCTCTCTCTCAGCAGTCCTGAGGACTGAAGCCAAGGCAGGATCTCACTAAATCTCCCAGGATGGGCTTGAACTTGAGTTCCCTCTGCCTCAGCCTCCCAGAGTGCTGGGACCACTGGTGTGCATGATCACATTCAGCAATACCTCCACTTTGTAGACTCCCAACATACCAGCTAAGGTCTATGCAATGCTAATGTAGTTTTGTGACATTATTCATTAAGAGTAGCCACTGTTTCCAAAGCAGAGTGTGGAATGATAAGTACGACCTATCTCACGTGTCCATGCCCAGTCGGTGACTGTGAGGTTGGGAGGGGCTGGTGCACATTCCCCAGCAGAGAGGCTCCTGCTCCATGCCAGGGGCCTGATGGGTGCCCTAGTCCATACTGACGGCTCTGCCAGACACAGCCGTGGCTGCGGCATCTTCTCCCCAGGTCAGTGAGCTGCAGGATGGTACTCATTTGCTTGAGGAATGTTTCTGAAATTTCTCACTGTGATGTGCTGAGCTTCTGCCTCCCCTTCTCCCATCACCCACTGCGGCCCCTCTTGGACTTTGCTAAAGAACCGCATGCCCTGCCTGCCCTCAGCCTCCCTGGGGTGCTCCCCTGCAGCTGTGGGACCCCACCCTGCTAGGAAGGAGGGCCCAGGAAGCCTGAAAAGGAGCTTCCTGGAGACTCACTGGAGGGACAATGGCGTGTTTCCTAGGGGTCCAACTCACCCACCTGTCTGTGTGTCTGTCTACCTTCTCCCTCTCTGTGAAGTCAAAGTCAGAAATGAGAATGTTGCCAAGGGTGCATCTCAACATGTCCATGTGGATTTTTTAAAATGGGGTCAGCAGGCCAGAGATTTAGCTCAGTGGTTCCGGCGCCTGCCTCACAAGCACAAGGTCCTGAGTTCAATCCTGGTAACCACATGCAGTGCTGGGCGTGGTGACTCATGCCCACCAGCAATCAATACCACATACCACAGTGCCAGATGTGGTGGCTCACATCTGTAATCCCAGCACTTGGGAGGCAGAGGCAGGAGGATTGCTGAGAGTTCAAGGGTTGCCTGGGCTACATAGTGAGTTCAGAGCCATCCTGAACTACAAAGTGAGAACCTATCTAAAATGGGGTCAGCGATACTGGGCACGGTGACCCAAGCCTGTGATCCCAGCACTGGGAGGTAGAGGCAGGAGAACCATAGGTTTAAGGCCGGCCTGTACAACTCAGAAAGACCCCGTCTCCAAATAAGTAAATAAATAAATACAGGGGTGAGGATGGAGCTCAGTGAAAAGGCAAAAGTCCCCAGGTTCAATCTTCAATATAGAAATAAATAAAGGAGAGAAAGAGGAAGAAAAAAAGTCAGATGTCACTGGCTGGGTCAGAGGACTGGCCCCAGTTGTCCATTAGGCTGTGTGGTCAGACTCTCCAGATATGACTGTGTTATTCTAAAATGTCACCAGTCTGTCAAAACAATACCTAAAGTATTCTGTAGGTGTGTGGGCAGAGGGACGCAGTGGCAGGTGTCTGAGCACCCAGACATCACTACACAGCAAGATGTGGGAGAGGCGCTAGGCCACAGGCACTCCTCAGCTTCGTTCTTGTACAGACCCCCTCATGTTCAGGGTTTCTGACAAGATTATTTAAACTCACAATAACTTTCAGAGACTCCCCAAGTAATTCCTGAGGGAACGCAGCCTCTCAGATCACCCTGGGAATGAGCAGAAGCTGTGGGGCGCCGGCTTGCCGCTGTCCACGTCCTTTGGGGAAGCCGGCCTCGGTCTCGACCTCCCGGGCTGGGTGCTGAGCAGCTGCGGAGAAGGCACCCCTTGTGGTGGGCACACGTGGGCTGGGGCAGGGCTCACCGCCTCCTGCCTCCCCTGTCCCCAGGCCCTACGGCAAGGATGTGCCTCGGCTGGACTACTGGCTGGCCTACGAGACCATCATGAAGAAGTTCGGGGGCAGGCCCCACTGGGCCAAGGTAGGGACACCCCAGGAAAGACTGGGTTCAACCCTCCCTTTCGCAAACCTGCTTCCTCATCCTGAGCCCTGATGCCCACAGCTCCGGGGGACTTCCAGGCCCCCAGATATCCAAAGCAGCATGTTATCTTTCCCTTCGTTTGACTTCTTAAGAAGCCCGTGAGCAGGTTAAGCTAGCATCTGTGAACCCATTTAGCAGACAGGAGAGTGAGGACTCTCTGAGGTGATGGGACCAGACTCCCCACAGTGTCACATTGTAAGGGGACTGAGGAGTCCAGTGCTTCTTTCTAATCCCTTCTTGATCCTCTTTCCAAGACTGTCCCTTTCTTTTTGGAGGGGAGATTTGAGAATCTCGATATGTAGTCCAGACTGATGATCTTCCTGCCTCAGCCTCCTGAGTGCTGGGATTACAGACATACACCACCAGGCTCAGCTCTTTTAGTGTCTCTATGTGGTACACATGTCTTTGTGTCACACAGGCAGGCTCAGGAACTCAGTCCTGATGACCTACTGGCTCCAGGCTAAGGCCAGTGGTCTTTGATTACTTCCACAGGCCCACAACTGCACCCGGAAGGACTTTGAGAAGATGTATCCTGCCTTTCCCAAGTTCTGTGCCATCCGTGAAGAGCTGGACCCCACTGGAATGTTCCTGAACTCCTACCTGGAGAAAGTGTTCTACTGAGGCAGAAGGGCACACAAGCCAGGCCCTCCTCCACGAGGCTGGAGGTCAGGAGGCAGACTCCACAGCATGACCTGGGCCCTGGCCTGCCCCCCACCCCACAGCAGGAGGGTCCTGGAGTCCCAGTCTCTATGAATGTCCCCATGTTGTTCCCTCCCTTTCCTGTACCTCCACTCACCACACCCCATTTCTCCTGGAGAAAAGGGAGCCCTCATATATGCTGTTTGTCTAGGAGGTCAGGAACCCTGTGACTCACAGTTTCTGCCCACTGGCAAGGTATGGAAGTGAAAGTCCCCAAGGCGGTGACTTCCAGGATTCCCTCTCCAGTACTCTCCGTATTGTAGACAGCTGAGTTAGTTTAAATACTGTAGACAGTGTGAGAGGGCTGGGGCCTGTTGAGAGTCAGTGTGGGAGATGAGAGCATATAACCCCACTGGCTGGAGATGCATTTGTTGAAGGTCAGGCTTCAGGACAAGGAAAAATGCGGACAGCACATACTTCCCCTAGGGACAGGCAGCGGCGACTGATATTCCAAACAGGCCACAGTCTCCTTGGCAGAAAGCACAACCTCTCCAGCCCATTCCTCCAGCTAAGCTCTTATTCCATCCATGTATGCAACTTGCTTCCCCATTTGATCAACATTACTTACGTGACTATATGTGTATCTTATTAGTTGACCATAGTTTTGCCCCATCTTATAACCCACCTTGCAATTTCCCACTGGATCAACCTTACCTAAGCAACTATACTTGTAATCTATTGGTTGATCAGTTTTGTCCCACCTTGCACCCACCACACCTCATGATGTTGCTCTATAAACTCCCTTGAAAAGCTCAGGCATCATACTCTCTGGGCCCCCTTCCCTCTCTTAGACAGGAGCTGTCTTTCTCTCAATAAATACTTCCTACTCTAAACCTCTGTGCTTCCTAAAATGTATTCTTTGATTGTAGAGAACACAAACTCAGTAGATGGGACATTTGGCGGGTTGGGAGTTAAAATATTTCCCGTATATTATTAGGATTATTTTGAGGTCCTTATATCAGCTGTATATCATAAGTGCTGTATCACCAGGATTCAGTCCTTACAGGAGTTTGGGTACAGCACTGGTATGGACCCTGCCTGCCCTCCTTCACTTGCAAGGGTCTTCACATGCTCAGGGAATGGTGGTGCCCAGGAGGCTCCTAGCATTTGCCACCTCATCAGGGTTTGCTGGCGTGGGGGTAAGGATGGTCTCTTCTCCATTCCTCAGTACAGACCCACTTCCGGTGACCCGAAACTCACCTCTGGTGCGCCCCTCCACTTAGCCTCCAGGGCAATTCTTCGGGAGTGAAGGGTCTCTACTGCCTCCTGGGAGATGTTCTTCGGGGTCCTTTTTAAAAAGCTTCAGTTTGCCTCTGACTTGCTGCATAGAGCATCCCTGAAAGATCTACTGTGCATCAGGTGCTTTGAGGGAATTAAAGTACCCTAAGATACCTTTCTTCCCTCCAGAAATGCATGTTCTAATTGTAACTCATATGATTGGTATATCTCCAAGGTCTGCCAATAAGTATTTGAAAAGGTGCTCAGCACCACTACTTATTAGGGGAAAGCAAATAAAACCACTGTGAGCTCCCACTTCACATTCATTATCAATATGAATGGCAAACATTGCGAAAGTAGAAACCAGCAAGCTTTGGTGACAATGGGAGAGACTGAACACTGGAGCTTTGCTGGTGGGAATGCAAAACAGTCCAACTGCTGTGGGAAGTAGCCTGTTCTCCCAAAGGGGCAGCAGGACATTAGCACGTTCATAGCACTGCTCTTCACAGTAGCCAAAATGTGTTCTCTACATCCAATGGGATATTACTCAGCCTTAAAAGGGAGGGGAATTCTGACATGTCCCGTGATGTGGGTGAATAACACTGTGCTAATAAAACAAGCCATTCATAAAAGAACAAATATCCTACGATCCCATTTAAATGAAGTCCCATTTCATGAGTAGTCAGATTCACGGAGACAGTATAAAATACTCCTTCCCAAGAGCAGGGATGGGAGGAAGAGGGAGCTGGTGTCTACTGTGTGCAGAAAGTTTCTGCCAAGGAAGAAGTCAAAGTCCTGAGGATGTAAGGTGGAGAGTTCATAGCAATGTGAAAGTCGTTTATGTGGTTCAAGCATGCATCTGAAGATGCATGTTGTTTTTACTTCAATCACAATAAAGAAAATTTCTTTCTCAATCAAGGCAACAAGGTACGTCCAGGAAGCCAGAGAGCATAGGGAGAAGACAGCACAGGGTCAGAATAGCGAGTGACCATGACAGCCAGGGCTGCACGCTGTCCGAGGGGCTCTAGAGAAGGCCCAATCCTCAGCCCCAAGGGCAAGGCTGCCTCTGCAACATGAAAAGCTGTGGAAGTTCAGGGGCTAGTGCAAAAGGAAGATGCAGGGCCTCAGACACAGAATCGTTAAGAATTCTAAGAAAAGGCATAAATCCCCTAAGTTAAACTGAATACCTTGTGCAAGGTCAGCGCTGTGTGGAAGGGTGCATTGCCTTCCTCTTCTGATGAGTATGGCTCAGTAACAAGTTGTTTCACCAAACACTCACTGTGCGATGCTACGAAAGCATCTTGTAGCTGTGGCTAAACTCTATTATTAGTTGACTTAGGTAAAATGCATTTCTCTCAATATTGTGGGCCGGAGGGTTAGCTCAGTGGTTCCGGCGCCTGCCTCGCAAGCGCAGGGTCCTGAGTTCGATCCCCGGAAACCACATACAATGCTGGGCATGGAGACTCACGCCCACCAGCAATCAATACCACAACCACAGTCCTGGGCGTGGTGGCTCATGCCTGTCATCCCAGCACTCGGGAGGCAGAGACAGGAGGATTGCTGAGTTCGAGGCTTGCCTGGGCTCCATAGTGAGCTCAGAGCCAGCCTGAACTATAAAGCGAGACCCTGTCTCAAAAAAAAAAAAAAATTGTGGATGGGCCTCATGCAATTCCACTGAAAAACTGAGGTTTCTAGAAGAAGTAATTTGGCCTCTAGGACCACACACTAACTCAAATTCCCAGTCTTTGGGGCTGTGGTAGATTCAGGCCTTTCAAAATCACAGCACCCACACCTGGAACTAAATCTCTGGATATAGAAATGAACACCGGTTATTTTCCCCTGCAGGGCCTGGACTGATACATACAGAATGAAATGGGTTGGTGACCTTAGTGAAAGAGGAGTGGCACAGGCCAGACCTGAGGCTCCATCAAGTTCAAGTTCCCTTGGGTCCTTCAAACCAGAAACAAGGCTCAGAGGAAACAAGTCTGCCCAAAATCATAAGGTGAGCTGGGAAAGTGTAGTCTTCAAGGGTATGCGCTCAAAGGCATATGCTCAGGCTCCATGTTTTAGACATATAACATTTTATTTTTAAATTCTAGGTATGTTCCATTTTATTGCCTTCTATGCTGTGCTTTAAATTTTTTAAGTAGTGTTTTGTTTTCCAAACCTTCAAGTAATACTTCTGTGCCCAGAAGCAGGTCTATGCCTGCTCTAGAATCTCCAGACACCCAACATGTACCACATTAAGGGACATGGCACAGTGAATTAATCTGAAACCGGAAGCAGCTAAGTGAGTTAGAAATAGGCAGAAAATGTGGATGCTATTTAGAGTGTAATGAATATAATTCATCCTTTCTTTGACCTGGGATCTTCTGGGATGTCTGAAGGTCATGTTTGCAGAATTCTCTTTGCCCTTCAAGGGCTCCTCCATGCTCTGCTTGGCCTGCCCACATTTCCCCTCCTCCCACCTCCTGCAGCGGCTTCTGTCCCAGGTGCTGCTGACCAGTCTCTGGCTGAGCCTAGATGCCTTGATGTCTCAGGCCAGCTCTGCCCCCCCCCCCCGCCATGACAGACAAGTTCATCTCAGGAGACAGGAAATTGGGGTGCTGAGGCTGGGAGCCCATCCTCCAAGCCTTGACTTCTACCAGTGGGCAGGAAATGCCAGCACCTCCAAGAATTTGAGAAAGGTCAAAAGGCTGTGAACTGTGGCATCTCAACCACTGTGAGACTGAACTACAGCCCAGAACCATGGCTGTGGGACCACAAGCCTCTCTTGAAGTAGATTTGGGCTGAGAGGTCCCCACCCAAAGGGAAATGAGCAAATCTCACCTGCAGATAGCCAGGAGGCCCCATAGCCTACAAGACACAGTCAGACAGAGGAGCCCAGGCAAGTGTTGAGGTTTTGGTGTTTTGACCTTCAGATTTTATGGAAGGTTTTGTGACCCTCAGGTCACAAAGGGCAGGGGACCCACCTGGGCAGAGGATCCAAGCCCACCATGCTCAAGGACACAGCTTAGTAGAGGGAATCCTGCTCTGGCCCCTCCATGGAGGCCACCGTCAACCCCTGCACAGGCATTCAAGATGCCCCTGGTGGCATCATTGTAAGCTCCCAGTTCTAGTCTAAATTAATTGCAATCAGCTGCTCCCAGACAATTAAGGGACAGAAGTGTCTCACAGAAAGGAGAAACCCCTTGGGAGGAATCAGGGCTCTGCTGAGGAGGGATCTCCATGCCACAGTTGGTTTCAAATTTAGGAGAAATGTCTCCAAGTCCCCTGGGAAGCAAGAGCTACCCTGAGGTCTCCAGATATGACAAAGGCAGGTGCTGGGTGAGGAAGGGAGGGTGGAAGCCTGAGGAATCTCTGAGAACCCAACTCCCAGGGGCGGGAACCACTTGCCAAACCAGCCAGTGTCTGCAGCATAACTCGGGGCCTTTTGGAGGTCAGCAGAGGGAGCCCCCATACTTCCAAAAGTTCCCAAGACAGAGCTGTGGGAGTATTTGTTGGTTTTGTGTTTCTAACACTCTTCGCACAGACTGGTTGACAGTGGTCACGGTCTTTGTTTCTCGGGTACTGGTGACTGTAGAAGCCAGAGAAGGTGGATCGCGGTACTGCACCACGGGACCCTGGCATGGACCAGAGCTGGCTGGAGGCTACTACTGGCCCTTCAGGGAGTGAGCACATGAGTGGGGAGAGGGACACAGAGCCCTACACACTCTGGCACTGCCTGGCAGAGGACGCGGACAAGAGATTCGCTAGATGGGTCTGCAAGTGAGCCAGGTGGCAGACAGTCTTCACGAGTGGCCCTGGACAGGTGCTCCATGTCTGATGTCCAGCTTTTGCCACTGTCACACGGGAGATTTCCTAACTACCCATTCTGCTCTGAACTCTGATGACTCGGTCCTCTTCTCATCACCTCTAGTTATTTTCTACATCTTGGCTTTGCCAGGAAAATACCTGGCAATGCATTGGAGCCTGATGAGAAAAGTCCAAGTCAGCTAAATGGCCCAGCGAGCCTCCAGTCAGCCTCCAGATCAGGCCTGGGTTCACTCACTCACTGCAAGAGTGTGAATCAATATTCTCTGCCATTCCTGTAGTTTTGCTCACAGTGGCTTTCTGGGCCACTCCGGGTTTCCAGTCATCAGGGAGTCCATTTGTTTTGAAGCCGAATCTCATTTTCTAAGCCAAACCCTCCCTGCCCCTCAGAGCCAGGCCCTCTATGACGCAGTGCTGCCACCGGAGCAGAGCTCTACACACAAAAGATGCTCTTGACAGTCGCCTTCACCTGTTCCCTGCTCCTTCCCAGCCAGGTCAGGGATTTTGGGGGAACTGGGGTGCAGTATTCCCACATCCTGACCTCTAGTGCAGGCTGCTCCTTTGCACTGTAGGAAACGCCTTTAAGGTAACTTGGGAACCTAATGGGATTACATGAAGCAACTGGCCTGTGCCAGGTGCTTTGGCTTCTGCACACTGTACGCCTCCCAGGTCATTTTACCTCCTCCTCAGGGATCGCATCTGGTTACTGCACTCTGGCAGATAACAGTTAAGTGTCAAGACAGATGCTTTCAGCCAGGTTGGCCCGCCCCTTCTTTCAGGCAGATGTCAGACCTCTCCCTTCCCAGACTGTCAAGCATGGCTCCTACTTTGTTCCAAGAATCCCAGCAGCCAGAGACCAAGGGCTCATTTCACAGCCCCTGCACGGAATTAGCCACATCTCACCCTAACACCTTGGTGGGTTTGTGTCCTCCCTTAGTCTTTCTAGCACCTCAGGATGGAATTTCTGCTGGGGATGGAGGGTTACACAGAGGGCTGCAGACCCAGCTTGCTGTGCAAAGGGAGCAGAAAGGTGGCAAGGAGAGGTGCTGGGGAACCTCAGAGTTTGGTGTTAGGACTCTGCCTTTCGGGTACACAGAAATAATCCCCAAGAGTGGCTGCCAGAAGCCAGCAACAATGAAAAAGAATCTTGAGACCATAATGCAAAGTGAAATAAATCAGAAATGGATTAAATATTGTTCTAATATGAGTGACCCCAAGTCTAAATGATTTATAAAGCAAAATAAAAGAGAGGTGGTCAGAAACAAGGTGGTAGGTAGGCCCTGTGGAAATGGGATAGGACTCTTGGGAGGGAGCGGAGCAAAATGGTCAAGATGCAGTATGTACCCATTCCTCAAGATAAACATGATTATTATGTATTGCAAATGGATATTAATAAATTTAAAATGTCAATCATGTTGTGACATTAACATTTACAGTTACAGTCACTTAAATCCCCCCTGACCTCATAAGTCGAATTGTTATACTCCATTAAGTGAATTGCACTAACTCTACTGTGATATACCTAGATATCAGTGCTAAATACTAACTCTGGATATGAACAAGGCCTTACAAGTTTGATTCTCTTGTGCCTGAAGTGGTATATTTTAAAAGAGAGAGACAGAAGGGGTAGTGAGTTAAGGATGTTCTAAGCCGTGAATGGACAAGTGGACCTTCCTACAAATGTCACATATATCCAGATGGTTTTTTCCACTTACAGTGTATTTGATAATTAGCAGTATCTATTTAGAGAATATTAATAAATTTCAAGTTTATGCTGTTGGACTGAGATTTGCACTATGGTTAGCTGAGGCCTCCTTCTGGCAGCATCAGGCACTGCAATCCAACTCTGCTGGGCCAAACAGCAAATACACTACCCAGAACCATCTAGAGATAAATGCCTGCAGTTCAGGAAAAGATGAAGGCACAGAGGAGTCCACAACTAGGAAAGTGCCTGGGGATCCCAAGCTCTTACACATGAAAAGAAAACGGCTTCCGTTGGTCTTTTGGCGACTACAATTTCCATAAGGATAATACCAATTATATCTTTGCATGTATAGGATGCCTTTTTATTACCTCCTCTTTGCCCTGATTTCTAACACAGTCCTCCCCAAGGCTACTCTTATCCAGTCGGAGTACTCTGGGAGGGAGTTTTATAACGGGAAGGAAAAGACTCACACTTCAGGAATTTGCTTTAGTTACCTTGCTGAGGACACACTTCTCCTCCTAAAAGCAAGAAATTCTTGAACTGGGTCACCTCTGTCAGTCGATAGACCCCTTTCACTTTCCACTCTGCAGTGACCTCTGCAACATCTTGGCCACTAATTTTCCATTTCTCTCTGTTGTTTCCCTTCCATATCAAAATGAAGGCCGGTGCGAGCCAGAAAGACAGCTGGACCAGAGGAACTGGAGCACTCCGCTCAAGGCAGTTTTATTGGGTTAGTTGCATGCGGAAGCAGACCTTCCCACAGGCAGCAAACAGGCATTAGTGTAAGAATCCAGAGGGAGGAGAGGCCGGGTGGGGTGGGGGCCTAGTCACATGGAGACATGCAGAGCTCTCTCTGGGGGCCTGTGGCTCATCTTGGGGGAGTTGCTGACACCCCCACAGGTAGAAAAGCAATGCTCACTTCTCACTCCTCTCTGGAAAACAAAGGCCCGGGAAGAGAGGTCAGTGTTCACCAAGAAGCAGCCACCCTGGATTCTTATCCACTAAGGAGACCGCTCCCCAGAGGAACGATATTCTTGCAGTTTCCTGGCCCCGTCTTGGGCTCTCCAGACACAGGCCTCCTGCCCCTGCCATGTCTTCTGTTCCTTGTGTAAGCCTCAGGGGCTGCTGGGCCTGGGGGGACACAGGACAGGCTGCCCACTTACCGCTTCTTCCTGCGGTATTCCTGCAGCGCTTTCTCCGCCACAGTGTCCATGAACGTGGGGCTGTCCCTGGAGACCTCTTCCGGGATGACCACAGTGATAGGATCAGAGTCAAAGAGCTTCACTACCACCTCGGTGACGCGGGACGGGGTCTCTGAGTCTGAAGTGTGGGTCGTCACCTGACGGGAACGGGGAAGAGAAGCAGTGCGCTGTCATGGCCACGTGCATGCGTTCTGCAGCAACAATGACTTCCAGAGGGGAAGTTCCCAGCTCCTTCGGGAAGAGGTGAGTCCTGGCTCCTTGCTAATCTAGACACCTGTGTAACTCTGGGAGCGGAAATGCCTTGGTCAGATGTCCATTCCAAGGGACAAATGCTGTCCTCAGATGACCATTCAGGGGCACCCAGAGAGAAAGTGGTTTCCAGATGTTTTCTTTGTGCAGTTGGTGGCCAGTCTGGGGTTGAAAGGGAATCAAGAAAGAAAGGGGCTTCCCAGGACTAGGGGATGTTTTTCTCCCTGGCACAGCAAGGTACCAGTCTAAGAGCCAGTCTTCATGACCCGGGCACCAAGGTAGATAGAGTCTAGGCTGAGCAGTCAGGCAGTTTCGGTGACCCCAGACACCAAGTGCAGTTCTCAGCCTTGGCAAGCTGTGCCATTGCTCTCAACTTCCCCACCTGGGAAATGGGGTCATATATCTTACCGCCATGGGCAGTTGATCCATCTCAGTGCAACAGTTTACATAGAGTCTTTGCATTTGCTGTCTGTGGTCAATGCCCAACCAAAAGCAGAAGAGCTATTCCATAAGATCTGTGTCTCATCTCACCCCAGCAGGCTCACAGCACCTCCCCTTCTGTCCCTGTGGGGCCAGGACACAGCACTCACGGTGGAGACACGGAGGTAGGCGGGGTCTTCGCCCTGGGTGAGGTTCGCCAGCTGGGACACCCAGCTAAACTGGTCATTGAGCTGGTCCAGCAGGGAGGAGGTGCTGAGCATCTTGCGCTGGTAGGACTGGAGCAGCTTGTTGTACTTCTGGGTCAACAGCTCGGCCACTTGGAGGGAGTCGTTCAGCTCCTGCCGCAGCTGCACTTGTGCTGGGTTGTTGGCAGAACAGTCTGCCCAGAGGTGGAAGCAAAACAAAAGGTAGAATAAATGTTCAGGGATAGGAATGCAAATGGAAACCAGCTCTTGCAGCCAGGCGCACTAAGTGGCGGACCATAGGCTTCATCACGGTCCCTAACAAAACATAAGACTCCCTAAAGTGCTCCTATCACTCAAGTCTTGCTGTGTCAACTAAACTAGTCAGTGTACTGAGTCATCTCCAGGTGCCAGACCTTGTGCTCCTGGGACTGGTAACCAGCAGTGTGGGCCACACTCTGAAACACATAGGTCTCCAGGGTCCCAGACCGAAGCCATCTCACCACCTCGTCCCTCCGAAGAGGAGGAGTCTGGTCCCCTGTGAGGCCCACAGCTCTGCTCTCTGATACACTGGTCTCTGACTGGCCCTTTCCTCTAATAATTCTGACTTAAATATAACGGCTTCTATTTTCCAACAATGAAATTGAAACCCAGAAATTAGAATCATGATTGAACCGGTGTGTTTAACTCCTAAACCCAGGCTCTTCCTTCTCCATCATTCTTTTGAGCATATTTGGGTGATTCAGGTCCCAAAGCCCATGCGGCAGAAAAGCCAGGCAGGACCTGGGCCATGAAGTTCGGCAGCCCGGCCGGAGCCCTCACCTGCCCTCTGCCTCCCACAGCCACCACCGTACTCACGGGACGGCAGGGAAAAGAGAATCCGTCCCTCTTAGTCCTCAAGTCCTGGCTGCAGGTTGTCAGATTCATAAGAGACAGAAACCTCCTACTTTTTTTTTTTTTTTGAAGCTACTGTTTTTCTCCCTTTGAGTTATTTCAAAAATATCCAGAAAAAGTGAGGTACCCAACCTAAACAAATCAAGAAAGATCTTTGCCCCCTTCAGAGAGTGGCTGCAATCCTTCATATTAAATTAAAACAACCAGATTCTGAAGCACTGGCCAGGGAAACTCACATGAGTTAAGTAAGAGCAATAAGCTAGCTACAAGGGAAGATATTTATTCTTTGTTGACAGGAACTACTCTAAGAGCCTCATAGCTGTGGTGTCAAAGTAGGGAGAATTTAATGAACAGACAGCTGTGACCAAACCGAGGGGAACAGTTGAAGGGAAATACTTCTTTTGCCTTGGAAACCAACCCAGCCAAGGGAATCGTGCTGGGATGCCAAGGACCCCAAGCAATAACTCAGGTAGATAGAGAAGAAGCCAGTGTGCTGCTTAGTCACTTAGCCTTCCATGACTGGGCTTCTCTGCTGCAGGATGGGGTCAAGAACTGAACTCACAAGGAAATGAGTAAACATTTGTAAAGAGTTTACAACAGTCCCTGGCACGAGGCAAGTGTTTGTTGAACAAAATATACACTATCTAAAATTTCACAATCCGAAATGGAAAATGAGCACTCTACTATGCCTGACACTTAGGAAAACAAGAGCTGGGGAAGTCAAAGTGCGGTGGAGTTGTCCCCAAAACTTGGGCAGCACCCAAAGGAACTGCCTGTGCACCCCGGGCCAGCCCCCATGATGGGTGCTTGAGTCGTGTGTGCCTGGCCTCAGGGGGAGCCTATATTTTGACCAGTTCTCCGAGGGCTCTGCTATGCGGTGCTGGGGATCCACTCTGAGACCACAGGAGGGACACACAGAGCTGGACTCTGAAGAGAGGCAGCCCCAGTGAAGCATTGGGGAGCCAGGGACAGGGCGACCCCAGAACAGTGGGCAGCCCAGCCCCCACCTACCCACAGCCAAGATCTCCTTGCACTTCTCACACTGGTCCTTCATCCTCAGGCAGCCAGTGGAGTTGTGGCGGATCTCCTTACACACGGTACGGTTGTCGTCGCCTTCTGGAGAGACACGGGGACAAGGAGACAGGCTGAGGAGTGCAGCACACAGAGGTGGCCTGCTGACTTCCGCAGAGCCCTCCACGCCAGCTTTGCAGACCAAGTTAGAATTTGCTCTTTGCTCACAAATAGGAGCCGCTGCTGGGGGCTCCCTGGGGATGTTCTGTGGCCCCCTCAGCCAGGTCCAACCTCCCTTCGCCCCCCCATCCAGGGAGACGACTCCTGCTGCCCTCTCCCTTGGCTGTGTATACTGTGCCACCATAGCCTGTCTGTGCTCTCCTGGGCTCAGGCCCTCCCAGGTGGGTCACAAGTAAGGTGGCAAAAGTACATTGTCCTTGGAGCCCCTGCCACTGTGAGCTCCACCCTGATGGGGCGGCAGGAGCTGTGTGCCCTGTTCCAGTCCCTCCTGGATTTCCAATGTATTTCAGGCAAACTCTGGCGCCCATCAAATTGTACCATACAGTCCAACAAAGTGCAGCTGGATGAACAGACTGATGCACTGGCCACATTCATTTCCACATTCCCCTTTTTTCTTTCAAGCACATGCATTGATCACTTTTCCTGAGCCAGGCCCTGAGGTCACAGTCTTAAGAACATGGGCTGTGACATAATGCACTGCCAGGAAGTACATACATGGCTCCCACACCAAGCCCCCCAGTTCCCAAGGGAAAGGGCTCTGTCTGTACAGAGAAGGCAGTCAACATCACACCCAGCAGTTGCTTAAGGGACAGGATCACTGGCTAAAAGGAACCAACCCAAGCCCTGCAGTACTAGAGTGGGCTAGATTTGTCAACCATGAAACCTCAGATGTTCCTTCTTCTGCCTTAGCCTTTGCTCTTTAGGAATAAGATCACCCTGTGGGACTGCCTGAAAACAGAGGTGACACCAAGTTTCAGCCCCGTGTAGAACCTAATGGGTCACTTCTTGCCCCTCCTTTTGAAGGGTCCCCTTTCTAACCTCTTGTGAAATCTGTGTCGAGGGGCTGGAAGGCCGGTCTGTGGAAGTGAGGATCCATGGCCTGCTGTGCCTGGTGTATCATTTCGAAGAAGGGCTGGAACATGTCGTGGAAGCCCAGGGACCCATATGGGGAGAGGGGCAGGATGCTGCGGACCAGGCGGGACTTGGGATAGAGAAAGTGAGGCCGCCTATGGGGGAAGTTGAAGGGTGAGAAGTAGTGAGTGTCCTGGGGCTCGTGAGTGAAGAACCTGTCCTGGAAGAGTGTGTCCATGATGCTGGACACACGGTCAAAGCTGTCCTGCATGGCATCCAAGATGTGGCTCTGCTGCCGGTCGCTTTCCAGGAGGGAGTCGATGCGGTCACCATTCATCCAGAAGTAGAAAGGAGAGCTCTGGTTCAAGAACTCCTCGAGCTGGGGGCAGGCAGGAAGGTCTGTGAGGAGGCAGGCGTGAGAGCCACATCCCTCCCTTGCCATGTGCTCAAGCACCAAGTGACCAAAGGCTCTGCTGGGGTTGGGGCTGGGCCTCAGCTTCCAACTGTGAGGCTAGTGCTTTCTGTAAAGTTCAGAGACTCCTTCAAGTTCACAAGACCTAAGTGGATGCAGGACCTTGCTATACCTGCAAGCTGTTTGCCATTTTATCTAAATAATCATTTCTGGATAGTTTCCTAAGAGACAGCAAACATACAACATGCATACTTAAAATGACTGCACTCCTGGCAGACATCACTAATCAGTCAATCAATAGACTGACCCCAGCACCACAGGGTGGGGCATGCATCCAGTAAGTAACCTGGGGTGTGGAATGGAGTACATAGTATTTCCCTGGCTCCCCCTCACTCCCCACTCAGTGCTTAGGGTCCAGATATAACCCTTTTTCACCTGGCGGCCAACAAGGCCTGAGCCACTTCTGCACACACGTGCATAGAACTTCATGCAGGTCTGCTTCAGACAGGGCTTGCACTCTTCCCAGAGGGCCATCATCGTCTCATTGCACACTTCCGGGAATGCTTTCAGCTTCATCTCAGAATCCCTGGTCTCCTCTAGGGCATCCTGCAGGAGACACAAGGCCAGGTAAAGCACACAGCCTGTGGGCCTCACCACCCCGAGCATACCCAGGACCCAGGCCCTCTGCACCTGCGGGTCTTCCTACGGTCTGGCTTCCAGCATGCTCCTCCCCAGGCCTTGCCACCCACAGTTCTCTCAGCTTCCTGCAAGACCTGCCCAGTGTGCCCATCCTTCAGGGCCCAGGTGTTCCATAGCCTTTCTCAGCCTTAGAACTCAGACATAGTCTAATCGATTCCATGTAGATCATTTTTTATTCTTGGCTGCTGGTGTTTAAAATTGAAGGATTGTGGGGGGCACATGTGGAAATGATCAAAGTATGTTAGTATTACAAATCTGCCAAAAGGGAGCCTATGAACTTGTTATGACCAATTTAAAAAGAGTGGAAAATTAGACAAAAGGAGAAGGGAAAGGTAATTAACCAGAGGTTGTGGGGAGCAGGGAGGGAAGAGGAATTGCTATTTAATGGGTGTACAGTTTCAGATCTGCAAATGAAAAAGAAACCTGTTCACAACAGTGTGGATATACTGAACACTATTGAACTGTTTGATAAAAAGAAGTTAAGATGGTAAAGTGTATGTCATGTGTTTTTTTTAACCCCAATTAAGAACTGTAAATAAATGTGGGGGAGTAAAATAAAAGTTCTAAAGCAAACCAGAGGTTCCTTGAATCTCATATTTCAACTGCATGCAAAGGGGATCAGCAAACCATCACATCAACTCGTGTCAGCCATCAAAACTCACGGGCCAGAGGGTTAGCTCAGTGGTTCCGGCGCCTGCCTTACAAGCGCAAGGTCCGGAGTTCAATCCCCAGTAACCACATACAGTGCTGGGCGTGGAGACTCACGCCCACCAACAATCAATACCACATACCACAGTGCTGGGCATGGTGGCTCACGCCTGTAATCCCAGCACTCGGGAGGCAGAGACAGGAGGATTGCCTAGGCTCCATAGTGAGCTCAGAGCCAGCCTGAACTACAAAGTGAGACCCTGTCTCAAAAAAAAAAAAAAAAAAAACCTCACATAACCATATCATTGGATTACCCTCACATACAGTAAGTAGTTCTACAAGAGCTTATCCCAAGGCATTCCCAAAATAAATAAAAGAATCTTTATGCCTAAAGACATTGTATTACAGTGTTAGCTTGCAAAAAAGAAAAAAACAAATTAATGAAAATTAAAAACATACACACACACATATATGTCAGAATGAACTCAAAAGCAGATGCTCAAAAGTAGGGGAAAGTTAAATTCTGGGACTGTAGCCTCCTTATCAGCAATTTCAGCCACTCACAATAACCACAGTCCAAAAATACTACTATAGAGCAATGAGAAATTAAGATCTGCTGAGAAAACACATTCACATAATTACAGGACATTGTTATGACTGTTTATTTTATTGTTGATTTTGTTAATTTCTTATTGTGTCTAATTAATAAGCTTTATATCTACTTTAAGTGTATATAAATATATAAATGTCAGCATCTAGAGGGTTTGGTACTATCTGTGGTTTCAGCTCTTGAGGATCCTGGACCATCTACCCCATGAATAAATGGAGTTATTTATGTAAGAAATACACAAATACCAGAAAAGATAATGGATGTTCATAGTAGGTTTTAAATATTACCCTACACATTTTCATGTAAAAAATTCATAACTTTGCTGGGTGTGGTGGTATACACCTATAATCAGAGCACTCTGGAGGCTGAGGCAGGAGGACTGCTGTGAGTTTGAGGCCAGCAGGGCTCCACAAGGAATATGAGGCCAGCTCAACTGCAGAGCGAGACCCTGTCTCAAAAAAATAAAATTCCTAATTTTGAACATTGCCACGGTCAAAAAGTATAGCAAAAGGAATAGTAAGAAATAGATCAGATGCAAAGAGTGTGCCCCTGAACCCCTGCCAACACCCTTCCCAGAGGCTGACTGGAGCCTGTACTTGGTCAGGCTTTAGAAAAATCTATTGAAATGAATCTCGGCACCTGGCTCTGGGCCAACTTGTAACAAAACCAGATCCCAGTTCTCATCCCCTGGGGCTTTCAAAAGCAAATAATCTTTCCCTCTTCCTTCCCAGCAGCCCCAGCCCCAGCTGACACGCCTTGGGAAGACGGTGGCTCACCATGGCAACCCAGGAGGGGCCCCTTCAGGCCCCATCCCTTCCAGCAGGGAGTCAGGGCCAGGGCCCCAGCCGGTCACTCTTACCTCTTTCTTCTTCTTTGCTTCCTCTAAGGTGCTCAGCAGGGACTTGCGTTCTTCATTTGTTTTTTCTATTAGGTTCTTTATATCCTTGACCCCCTTGACGGCATTTTGGATTTCTTTATCAATATACTTACTCCCCTGGGTAGACATTTCTGCAAGAGAGGAAGAAATGGACTCGGACAAGCTGGAGGCAGCCAAACTGTTAGAAAGGTATGCTCAGTCCAGGGGCCATCGAGCAGGGGCCCTGCCCAGGCTGGCATCGATATGGCCCTGCCATGCTGGACACAGGGTGCCGGCTGGTGTCCCCCTCCTGCTTGTCACAACTACGGGAGCTGCACATGGCAGAGAAGGGGCAGTGGTGCCGTGTCTCCCAGGTGGTTTTCAAGGGGAAAAAAAGAAGTGCAAATTTCCAACCATAAAAATATAAAATATTGTTTTTGAGACAGGGTCTTGCTTTGTAGTTCAGGCTGGCCCTGAGCTCACCATGTCGCCCAGGCAAGCCTCGAACTCAGCAATCCTTCTGCCTCTGCCTCCCAAGTGCTGGGATTACAGGCATGAGCCACGCACCCGGCACTGTGGTATGTGGTACTGATTGCTAGTGGGCGTGAGTCACCATGCCCAAAATTGTTGTATGTGGTTACCAGGATCAAACTCAGAACCTTGCACTTGCTAGGCACAGGCAGGAAACACGGAGCTAAATCTCCAACCCAATATTGTTATTTTAGATACAAATATTCCTGGAATTCAGTGTAACAGATCGCCTGCACTTCTTTGTTCCAATGCACAGTGCAGGTGACAGGGAGGAGGAGGCGTGGAGGAGTGGAACTGTTCCCCAGGGAGCCTGGGATACACCCATAGTACAGTGACACAGGCAGCAGGACATCGTCACCTAAGTCCCACTGAGCCTGGCTGTCTCATGTCACACGGGCACCAAACATGTCACGTGTGTTTTGGGGAAGAGAGGTGGAGGAGGGAGACATCTTACTGACAAAGCCTCAAAGTCTTTTTGTACAGTACTCCTGCTGATATAGCCCTGTGACTTTTGCTGACTGTACTGTACAGGATGGCGATGTAGTTTTACGTTCTGTTATTCAGAACAGCAGTGCACCTAAGAGTTATGCAAATAAAAGCAAAGTTATCAAGTTGGAGTTACCTTTGATCAGTGCTTTGTTTGAATATTGTAATGTATGTGCAATTTAACAACCTAGAGGAGGGAAGGGAAGTAGGTCCTCATGTGAATGTGAAATATCAATAGTGTACTCATTGGTAATGTAAAAGGTACCTGGGTTCCGGGAGGAATATGCTAATTAGCTTGATGGTGGCAATTGTCCCACAGTGTCTATGTGCACTGAAACATCACACTGTGCACCCTAGTAGATAATCTGTCTTTGCCAATTATAGCTCATTAAAGCTGAGATGTGGGAGAAGCAGCATTACAGACCAAGATAATAGTTTGGGGTCTACATCTAGGAAGAGGCAGGGCCCAGTGAGTGTGAAGTCTGGGTGTCTAAGACCCATAAAACTAGCCAGCTGGAATCAGGAAACAGGCAGAAAAAAGCCAGATTTCAGGAAAGGCCTTGGGAAGAGATGGCCTCCAGCAGGCTCCCAAGACAGATGGCCAACCCACCCCTATGCTGCCCAGATCATCCCTTACCTGCCCTGATTTTCCCCTATTTTGCCCTTGGGCAGAGATTGAGGAACCCGGTTTTGGGGTGGAGAGGCCAGGACACATGGCTAAGAGCTGCAGACATCACAAAGAGGACAAGGACAAAGGCTCAAAGGGTCCAGGCACAGCCCCTCAGGGAGAGGCATAGGAGTCAGGCTAGGGGACAAGGGGGGACAGCAGAATGACAGGCAGCAGCCAGAAGGGCTTGGAACATAGAGGCTGCTGCTAGAATCTAAGCCAGGGAGCTGGGACCAAGTCCCAGGAGCCAGGCACAGGGCCAGACCTGGGGCCAAAAAGACCTTCCCCACAGGTCCCTGCAGAAGGGCTGGTCAAGGGCAGCAGCTGGTCCAAGTGCTGACCAAACTCCCCGAGGGTCACACTCAGTCTACTGACCCTGGAGCTCTCTGTCAGAGACCAGTGGCTCCCCCAGAACCCGTCCATCCTCCCAGGCCAGCAGCAGGGCCAAGCACAGCAGGAGGGTCTTCATGGCGCTGCCCTCTTCGACTCTGGAATCCTAGCAGGGTTCTGGGTGGAGAGAAAGGAGATTGTCAGTCAGGACAACAGCTAAGTTTGCCTCTCGGTCTCCTGCCACAGTGTCTGGGGCTCTGGTGACAGACACATGGCCTTCAGCTGTCCCATCAGCTGGCATCAGCTGCAAGTTTATCCTTGAGACACTTGAGAAAAACCAGACCTGCCACTGATGCTTTCGAAACCCGAAGGGAGGAACCACAGGACGGCAGGGAAGCGCAAGGGGCCTGGGATCCCTGGGTCAGAGGAGCTGGGCTCCAGCCCAAGGGGCAGGTCCAAGAAGCCCCTTGGGTGGACAGCCACTTGGCTCTGCTGGGTCCTTTTCACGCAGCCTGTTCCCTCTCAGCCTGCGCCAGTGTGCTTTGCCAAGGTGGCCCTGCCACCACCGGGCTGACTGCCACCACCGGGCTGAGCCAGAGCCTGGGTCTTACACAATGGACCCTTTCCCAGAAGCTGAAGTTGTTGCATAAAACAGAAAGCCCTCCCCTGCCCCGCTACTGGATCCAAAAGTGCTTATCTGAGCCCACCCACTTCCCATAGCACTATGAGCAGTGAGGTGGGTCTCCATTCCTGAAATGGGTCACAGCTAAGAACTGCTCTCAGCCTGGCAGGCCTGTCTGGATACACTGGTGGATCAGTCATAATGAACATGCTAGTGCAAGGTAATTAGAGCAAAGTTTGGCAGCATGCGAGAAAAGTGGGCTGGCACCTGCCCCAGTGGTGGGTGAGTGGCGAGGCTAGCCGATTGCAGGTCTACCAGAAACCCTTGTGGCATAGGCTCTGGCCAGCTGCTCACTGAGCCTGCAATGCCTCAGGCAGGGACAGAGCCCTTGGCCCACCAGGGCCATAAAGCCAGCCAAAACATTCTGGGAAATCCACCCCAGGTCCTTGGAAATAAGTTGGGACCAGGAGTCAGGCTCTGAAGACAGAGGGAGCAAGGTCTGGAGAGGTAAAGCAGACACCGGGTCTGCAACCAGGAGCCTGGGTCCGAAGAGCTAAGAAAGGACAAGAACTCAGCTTTCCCAGCTCTCAGTCAAATATTCCTTCCTTGGCATGGAGTCTCTGAAATATCTGAGCCTCAGTTTCTTTGTCTGTAAAATGGATCTAATACAGACCTCAGAAGCACAAGTGCGTTCTTACAAAGGCCTTACATGTTTGCAGTAAATTCTGACTACTTTGAAACCCGACTGAGGACTGAGCCTGAATGGTGGCAATATCTAACTGGCACATCTGGTGAGGGGCAAAGGCCAGGGTCCTCTCCCATCATTAGTACAACAATCTGCTATGTTTTAAAGCACTTGCAAATTTCCAGGGGTCTTATGACAAGCTGGCAGGCAGAAGGGATGCTCCTGGCTGGAGGGCAGCACACACTTCACCGTGTGGCTGGCCGCCCTCTCTGCATAGACTTGCTTCCCCTCATCTCTGCTGCCAACTGCGCCGAGGCCCAGAATCTCCCTTCCCCCAGCCTCTTCCCTTGCCGTATGTCGGTGGCCATCTACTTCCTGTGCGTTTCTATGCAGTCAGGTCTGTTACGTCCCTGTCTTCAAAAGTCCCTTGACAGTGCCCTTCGGTGGCGTATGTATAACGTTCTATTCACCAAAGCGCCACACTGTCTTATGTTCCAAAGGCTCGGTAGATAAACTGTGCTCTCATGAACATCCTTTTGTAGTATCTGCAATGATTTTTAAATTCTTACCCTCTTTTAAAAAAAATTATCGTAAATTTTAAAAACTCCTAAGTCCAAAAATTCTGGGAAGTGAAGAGGCTCCCGTTCTCCCATTTTAGTTAGTATTGGTCTGATGCTGGCATCAGTATGCCCTACCCATCTCCAGGCCTCAGATGACATGTCTGAGGCTCGAGGGAGCTGGTCTCACTTCTCGCTAACGCATCTGCGGGCATTAAGCAGTGTATTTAGGTGGCTGCAGTGTATACTTAAAACACTGCGTCGCACTTGGAACGCACTCTCCGGAGAAATCTGGGGAACTACAGAAGTCCTGCGCTCAGCGCCTGCGCGGGCGGAAACCAGCACCCTGGAGGGAGAGCTGCAGGGGGCGCCTTTGTCGGCCGCGCCCCAGCTCGCGCCCTGCGCTTGCTCAGGCCACGCGCGAGAGGCTCCGGGTCTCAATTTCCCCTTTTTTCCAAAAACAGGATCCGTACGCCCTGCCGATTGTAATTCTGGGTGGAGGTAGTGCGTCTCGGCCTGCACACAGTCTCCTGCAGTTCGGTCCCAGGCTCAGCAGCCCGGTGACGCGGCTCCAGCCACCACCCCCCCCTCCCGCCCCTTGGCTCCCCGGGGCCACCTCCCTTCCCGAGCTCCCCGGGAGTTCTGGGGAGCTGTCACCTCTCCCCACCTGGCGGGGGACCAGCAGGGTCCGCTGTGGCCCTGCGCAGGGTTTGGGAAGATTGGGACAGCTCACCGCTCCGCGGCGCCGGCTCCCGTGCGCTCCTCCTAGCGACGCCGGGTGGTGAGCTCGCGGAGGCCCTGTATTTATAGAGCTCGGCTCACGTACACCCCCTTTGGGGCTGGCTGCAAACCTGCATGACTCACGCCCAAAGAATGCCAGGAAAAGCACCGGGAGCTTTCTGGAAGCGAGGAGGGGGTGTGGTGCAGCGCCCAGCATGGGGCACCGGGGGGCGCATCTGTACCGTGAAAGGGCTTTCTGCCACCACCCCCGCCCCCCGGTCCCCAGAGTGGGGGGGCTTTGGTGAGGCTAGTTCTGCTACGCATTCCCCAGGGGATCTGAGCTGTAGACTGTGCCCCAGGACGGGAGAGCCTGTGGGGCACCCCAGTTTATGGGGGGAGGCCGTTCTATCCTGGCTGGTTCCCAGTACCCAAAACAATCTCAGTCCCATGGCCTATTGAACGTGAATCTCACATTAAACATGCTCCACTTACCTCCTCTCATTTAAATAGGAGAGTATCAGAAATAATGAGGGTGAGCTGGCCAGGGCACGGTGCTAGGAGTAAGAAGCATGAAAATGTTCAGATTCTATGACCCCTCAGGCTGGGGTGGAGGTCCGGGAGCAAACTCACTGGACCAGAGGAAACAGAAAAGCACGTGTTTGGGGGACCAGAAGGCCTCTCCTGAATGCGCTGAGTAAGCAGTTACCATCACCATCCACTTGGGGACACAACCAAGCAGGGTGGCTTCATGGCCCTGGGGTCCAGGCCACCCCACACTTGGTTAAAGCACAACTGTCCAAGGCTTGAACTTCTTCTCAAGGGTTTGGAGACAAGGGGCTGGGGTGTTCGTTTGGCCCTGGGCCCTCAAGTAGCTGATCTAGGTCCAGGGGAATTCAGTTGTCCCAGCTGCCCTGGCAGAGAGAGGACAGACTGGAAGACCCTGAGGTGCGACTGCTTCTTGGGGAAGAACATGAGCTGCCTACTCCAGACCCCAGGACTGCTGAGTACTGCGGGACAGGGAGGTGGGTCAGGAAGTAGACGGCACAGGCACAGGCAGCTTGGTTTTCTAGGACAGACTGTGAAGACTGCGTAAGAGCAAAAGGGTTAAAGGACTGCAGTGTGGTGAGGGCCTGAGTTTCCCTAGTTCTGTCCATTGAGGCACAGGCTGCAGACCTAGCTTCTGGCTGTCCAGTGTCCAGGAGCTATTAGGATACCTTTTCTCTTTGGACGCAGCTGGACAGAACTTCCAGGCCTGTGAGGTTGTGGGAGAACCCTGGGCTGGTGTGTGGACAGCTGACTACAGCCCAGTCATCTTAAGTCAACTCTTTTTTCCCGGGCCTCAGTTTCTCCCATCTGGACATAGAGTGATCTAGAAAACATCATCACTAAGGCCTCCTTCTGTCTAACCTGATACAGTGCCAGGCACAGGAAGATCATTGGCTCAAAAGAAAAAATGCAACAAGAATTTGGAGCAGGATTTTTCCCAAGAAAAGGCTTTGCTTTGTTTTCTTAAAGAAAAAAAAATGGAATTATCAGTAACAGCTACATTTTCTTTGGAAACTATCTCGTCTTTAAATATCAATGTCTGGGATCAGAAGAATTGCTTTTGAAATTGCTCCTTGTAATTTTTCTGTTCTGTAGCTCCCCAGCATCCAGTGAAGGAGGAACATTTCTATGATAGTTAGATTTTTTAAAAATTGAGATTTTTTTGGGCCGGAGGGTTAGCTCAGTGGTTCCGGCGTCTGCCTCACAAGCACAAGATCCTGAGTTCGATCCCCGGTAACCACATACAATGCTGGGCGTGGAGACTCACGCCCACCAGCAATCAAAAGCACATACCACAGTGCTGGGCGTGGTGGCTCACGCCTGTAATCCCAGCACTCAGGAGGCAGAGGCAGGAGGATTGCTGAGTTCGAGGCTTGCCTGGGCTACATAGTGAGCTCAGAGCCAGCCTGAACTGTAAAGTGAGACACTGTCTCAAAAAAAAAATTTTTTTTTGAGATTTTTTTGGGGGGCTGGGGATTTAGCTCAGTGGTTCCAGTGTCTACCTTGCAAGCGCATCCCAGCACTCAGGCAGAGGCAGGAGGGTTGCCTACTGCTGTGAATGCGAGGCCAGCCTGGGCTACACATACTGAGTTAATGGACAGTCTGAACTACAAAGTGAGACCCTGTCTCAGAAAAAAAAGGAAATTGTTTTTGAGGCTAGGCAGGGAGATCTGCCTTGGTCAGCTGATGGGGGCGGGTAGGAGAAAGTAGCATGATTCATAGCCATTACTGGTCTGCTGGGAATAATTACTTGAATACTCCAAATGAAGTTCAGAAGATTAAGGGGGGAAAAGCACAAATTTGAGAGCACCATGAGGAGATCACAAGAGTCAGTGGGTTGAACTTCACTAACTACTCCGTCCTACACCCACTCCAACACCCCCGAGGTCATTATCCTGCTTTGTTTGAAGGCCACTGATAACTGTGAGCTCACTGCCTCCCACACAACCAGCTCCCTAGGAAAGCTGCTGATAGAGTCCACGCATCCTGTGTAGAGACTCAGTTCTGTCTTCCGGAGCCACGCAGAGAAAAGCCAACCCATCTCTCCCCTGTTGTTCTCTGATATCTGATGGCAGCTGAGCCTGCTTCCTTCAGTGATGTCGGTGGTAGCTCTTTAGCAGTCATCCTCTGCAGACTCCTCCCCAGCTCTTCGACCTTCTGGACCTCAACTTTCTTGTAGTCTTGGAACCCAGCACTGCCCCTGCCAATGCTAGGAACAACCTGACCCCATGAAGCAGAAAAAGACCACTGTCCCACCATTGCCCTGCCCGCAGTACTCCAAATGAGCTTCTATCTACATGCTGAGTCATGCCTGATTCATACAGAATTCATTACCATTTTGGTAGGTGCTGCTGCTGCAAGCCTCACTCCCACTGTGCCTCACACAGCTAGCTTCAGGATTTCTTTTCTTGAGTGTCATGGGAGGGCCTTGAGGGTCAGAGATGCAAGAAAAGAACTTTGCATTTACCTCTTTATTCTTTGCCCACCACCTCTGGCTGTCCAGTTGTCCTTGGGCCTGATTAGCTGTGCAGTATCCTTTTTATGCAGCCACGTCATTACCAAGACCCAGCTTAGTGCCATCCAGCATGCAACTCACCCAGCACAAATATAACTGGGAGAAACTAGAAATGGACAAGAACAGCATCCTCTGGCCTACATTAAGACTCATTCTTTAAGATTTGATTATTTAATGTGCACATTCAGTCAATAACAGGCCATGAAATTGCAGATAACAAAATCACATAACCAACCCCAAATTGATGCAGAGGTATTCAGGGCTTTTACTGGACCTCTTTAAACTCCATCCTTCAATCTCCTGCATCTTTTCACTTAGGATCTTTGAGGGAAAACTCTGAGGCTAAGGAATCTTGAGTTGCTTATCATGCACCTACCAGTAGACAAATATTACTCAAATTAATTTCTCCATTACTCGCAGTATAGACAGGCTGTGTGGTCTGTATTTCTCTTCAAAGATGTATAGCTCCACTCTTCAGCTCCATTTTTTAGACTGATAAGCCTTAAAAGAAAAATTGGTTCCCAAATCCACCTCCAATTAAACCTACTTTTTCCAGAATACCTAGACTCCAACTAAGTCAGTGGCTCTCCATGGAACTGCACAATGGCTAGGCAATTGTACCACTTGGGGAACACTGGAAATTACCCACACCTGATTCCATCTCCAGATGTTATACTAAATGAACCTGAAACCAGCATCAAGACTTTTTTTTTTTTTTTTTTTGCTTTTTTGGAGACAGGGTCTCGCTTTGTAGTTCAGGCTGGCCCTGAGCTCACTATGGTGCCCAGGCAAACCGCCGCGAACTCAGCAATCCTCCCGTCTCTGCCTCCCGAGTGCTGGGATGACAGGCGTGAGCCACCACGCCCAGCATTATATGTGGTAACCGGGGATTGAACTCAGGTCCTTAACG
>PVIC010001727.1:0-86818 GCA_004025085.1 Thryonomys swinderianus | reverse complement strand
AGGAAGGAAGGAAGGAAGGAAGGAAGGAAGGAAGGAAGGAAGGAAGGAAGGAAGGAAGGAAGGAAGGAAGGAAGGAAGGAAGGAAGGAAAGTCAAAGGTGTGTTTATTCCTCTGTTCCTTCCTGCCAAATATGACACACACTAGTGCCTCTCTCCCTTTGGAATCCAAATCATCAAACTGTTTTTCTCCTCCAGTCTTTTAGTTCAAAATAAGCATATCTTCCAAAATTAAAAGAAATAGAATGCCAAATCTTCCCCAGTTTAAAAAAAAATGCACATCTTCAGTAAATGAATCTGTATCTAACTATCTCAATTCACTCTTCACATGTGACATTACGGCACCATCAGCGTCTCCTCAGCGGTTTTTTTTAGAAATAAGACACTTGTCAAAAGAAAAAAAGAAAAAGCCTAGTTGTTCCTCCTCCATCTTCTACCCTTTAAAAGAGTTCACATGGCAACAGCGCAATAAACTTGACAAGTTTCTGTCCAGCAGCACCGAGCTGAGGCTTTTAAGAATATTAATAGGTCCAGGGAAAAAAGCTGGAGGTCAATTAATATTCATCTGTTTTCCCACAGCAAACACATAAAGTTTAACTTTTTCAGCCATCTGTTAGTCTAAAGCAAAGAATTCAGTAACTGGCAAAATACAATGCAAAAATGAACATTAAACACAGAAAATATCTCCTCTAATAAAAATGGTACTTAAGTGCTGCTTAATGATAGTCTGATTAATAAGTAGCTATGAAATTAAAATAAATTCCAACAGAACAGGAATTAATATAGTGCCTTTAATGTTTTGAACAAGCATTTCATCAGCGCCTACAACGTGCCAAGCTCTGTGCTATGAATACAAGGCCGTAGCAGACATTTCCCTACCTTTGAATAGTTCATATTCTAATGGGAAAGAAAGCAAAATATAAGCAACAAAGATACAATGTGCCCGATGCTCTGAGAAAAATTTAGATGAAGATAGAGAAAAGATTATAGAGGCACAGTCATGAATTCTGATAAGAATAGTAGAAAACGTAAACAAGGAGGTAATTTTTCACTGATAAAAAATGTCTTCTTACTGGTTAGAGTGGCTTTGAGAAGCCAAGAAAAACATTTGAAACCACTTAAGGCAGATGAAACAGTAAGAACATATAATCCGGTGTCACCAAGACAGAGAGAGGCGGCCCCCAGAACCCACTTCGACTGCCTCTCAGCAACGAAGTGGTCTGGGCATCACAGCACGCGGTGTTTTCCCCGCAGGAGGCCTCTGAAGACAGCACCTTCAGGGACTCACCACTAACGCCACCTAGAGGAGACAAGAGAAACAGCACCTCACGAGGAGCCTGCTTGAAGGAAGCAGCAGAAAGTGTCCGCACAACGACCTTCCCTACCATCATCACAAATATGACTCAATCTTGTATCTGCAAAATATGTCTTGGTTCTAACCCCTTTTACCTTTTCTTGGATAACCTACAAATCCTTTTTCTTGGATAATCTACAAATCCAAACCATCTTCACCACCTTCCAGGGCTACAGCAAAGGCTAACCTGTCTCTGCCGTTTCTCTTACACCTTGACAAGCTTGCATCCCCCAAATCCTGAGTGATCATCTGAAATTGTGAATCAAATTACATGATTCCTTTACTAAAATCATCTCCGCTAGAGACCTATTTCAATCAGAAAGTGAAGATGTCTTCTTTGTGTCCATAAGGGCATATATAACTGAGCTGCTACCTATCCCTCTGCCCTCACTTCTTATTTCTTGTTTCAGTTCTCTTCTGAAACACCCCTGCAGCCAAGTCCCTCGCTGCACAATTTTAGCTTGTGCCCCATCAAGGCCACTTGGAATCACACTGTCTGAAGTGGCTACCTCTCTCCACCTTCCATCCACTACCAGGTTCGGTTGCCTAGATAGCATGTATCACTGTTCGAAATGACCTCATTGACTTGTTCACAGCCTCTTCTCTCAGACTCTTCTTCTAAACTCGGGAAAATGAAGGAGCTTTGTCTTAACCACCATTGCTTCAGCCCCTATTATACTCTCTGCAGCTCAATACCCACTCAATGCATGATAATTCGGTGTCTGAGAAAGCTTGAGTACCGGGATAGGCATGTTCAAAGAACATGTAAAACCCTGCTCTGTCATGTGTTATGCAGGACCCTACATGCCCACGTGTGATACTTGTGACCTTCACCTTCTCCGTTATTCAGAGACAGATGGAATTGTGTTCACGTAAAATGAAAACAGGCCCTCTTCGCACGTGACACAAATAGGGCACAGCCTGTTTGGAGATTGTCCCCTCCACAAACAGTCTGAGCTCTGCCCAGTGGAGATTCTCCCTTCCACAGTCTGTGTTCCGTCCAGCTGAGACACTCATGAATCCGTTCATCCTTGTGAGGCAATGGAAGTTCTGCTGTGCTCGTCAAAAGCAAGAAAAGCTTCGTGGAAGCTACAGCTCACCCCGATTCTGATAAGGACATTCCAGAAGAACTAGAAAATAAGGGAATGTGCATTTTGTTATGATAACATCATGGTGAATACGGTACTGGAAAATGAGGGCTTTGGGGATGGAACTGACACTGAGCTTCTGTCGAATGCATTACCTGGGAGAGAGATCTTGTGTCTCAGAGGCATGAAAAACCACTAGGAAAAAAAGAAAAAAGTCCTCCACTCTGCAAGATGCCTAAGAATTTACTATTAAAAGAAAAAAGTCTCTCCCTCTCATTCTTGTCCCGTGTTTCTTATACAAACTTCTAATTATAATTCCATTCTCTGGGCCCCTTGATACTAGTTAGCTACAAGCGGGCAAAGGCATTCTCCGCATCTGGAAGAGTCGGATCGTCCGCCCTGTGCCGACCTTGAGGCAGCATCCCGGCCCGGCTGGCCCTCCCCGCAGGCCGGCCTCCGCCTCTCCCCTCTGCAGGCCCAGCTTCCAAAGCCCTCCCTCATGTCCTTCCCCCACGCTGCTCTCCTGCTCACACCGTCTGTGTCCCTGGGAACCCAATTTGCAAACTCTATCTTTGAGCACAGCAGGATTCAGGTACTCAAATGACATTGTCAGCAATCTATATCTTTCAGTTCTACATTAAATTCATTCTTAGCAAGTGTCTCCTCTTGGTTGAAACAAGATTTTTAAGACATTTCAGGAAAATTCTCTTGACTGCAACCAATTCCATGAATATAAATTCGCATGATGACAATTTACTTTTGGAAACCTGATAAATGATTGCTAGAGATAAATTAGCCTGGTGTGCCACTGGAGGAATTAGCAAGAGAAAAATAAAAATATCTAAAAAGAAAGAAACAAAATGTTATTCTTGTTCCACAGAATAAGTAACTGGATATGTGAACCTGGAAATTATTCACTATGAGACCTGACTTTAAAAGTAAAAATGATTCAAAATCAGTCTTTTAAAAAATTAGAATGGCCAGAAGCAATTATTATTAATACGTAATGTACTACATGATTACTATGTCAAATCTGACAAAAATGAAAGAATACAAGAATTCAAAGAATAAAAAAATTTACTACAATCCTAAAATGCTATGTCTAAACTATTAATTAACTAGAAAGCAAAAGTCACAGTAAATATTAAATACCACTGCTGTTTCAGAAATAAATTAAGGTTTAAATGCCATCTAAATTTGCAGAGTAGTCTTAGAAATGCTAAAACACTGATAGTACAAATTATCAGTATTAGAAAGATTTTAGATAAATAGAAATTGAAAGATGTTTTTGCATGAAATGTTATTGGCTACTGATGAAATACTGCTTTCCAAATATTAAATATATACATCAGTTACAATCTCACAATTGACCAGTTAGAACATGATTTAAAACATTTATAAAGAAAAATAGAAACGAAGATCCTTCAAGAGCTTTAAAACCATCCTACCCAGTATAAATTGTGGTAACCTTCATAAATTATTAGAGGAAATAAGGTTTTTGGAAATTGGTAGCTTTGTCAAAGTGACTTTTCATTTGGGAAATTTAATTTCAGAAAATTGCTTTCTGGAGAATTGATTTTCCATGGGTTGGTCTGTTTCTAGTAAGGTGGCCACTGGCAGATATAGTCTCATATGCGACAGTGTAAACTCCCACTAAAATGTACACTTAAATCCCAAGAATGTTAACGGAATTCTTACCATCAACACTGATCAATTGTGGATCTTGAATTCATCCCTTCACCAGGGAATAAGGCCATGGATCATTCCAGCCTGATCTTTGTATCTCTCTCAGAAGCTGGGAGAGCAATCAGGTCCACGTGAATCCATGCTATATATATGGAAGCACTGTTATACTTTCTCTCTGATTCTTAAAAAAAAAAAAAAAATCTCTCGGATTTTCTGCTTGAATTCTAACATTCAAATTATTGCAGATATCTGGATGACAATAAGAATGTTCCAAGCAGAAGTGAGCACAATTTGATATGTTAGTTATTACGAACTTGAATAGAAAATAGACTGCAGAATTTTTATGATAAGTCATTTTAACTTTTAACATGATTTGTCTATTATTAGGTTTTATTGTTTCATCTCCAAATAAATTAAGTTTAACCTTGATAATTGAGAGCTGCCATGTTTGTAATAAACACAATTCAACTACAAGAGTCTAAGTTGAACCCTGAGAAGATAAAATTTTCTTACATTCTTTCCTTCAACAATCATCTCACAAAGACACACTGAGCCCTAGATACACTATGAGCCTAGAATTATTCCAAGCTCTAAAAGTAGAGCTAAACCAAACATTTTATGTTCACAAGCTTTACATTCAGCAAAGAAAACTGAAGGTAAACAAATACATTAGCTCACCTATTGATAAGTACTACAAGAAAAGTAAAGCAAAACAAAGTAAGAGAAAGCAAAAGAGGGCTAGAGTGCTGAGCGACTGGAAGAACGGAATCAAAAGTAATGCACTCAAGTTTTACTTTAAGAAAAAGATGAGAAAACAAAGTATCATCTTCATGATTCATCATGCTAATCTAGGAAAACACAGCTAGAATGCTGAATATTGGAGTCCAACACAAGACATGCCCAACAACCCATTTATTTTCAGCTCTGGAAAACTGCAGTGCCCACAGATGTTCAGACCAGCATCGAAGAAGCACAGCACCAAGCTGGGAAACTCAGATCCAGGAAACCTGCCGGAAGACAGATCACAAGGAGGGAGAGGAAGACTGTCCTACTTCCCCATTTTTAATGTCCCAAGGAAAGAAAGTCAACTCACCAATGAGAACACTTCTGCTCTAGTGCAATTACACAGGCCAGAGACAGAGACAGAAACAGGTTATTCATGTCTCTCTACAGGAAGCACGAAGAGGAGTGTGCTGGATTAACTGCTGGGCAGGGAGTCAAGACACTAAGAACCAATTACTATCCTCATGATGACCAGGTTTCAATTAAACAAAAAAGTGAAGGCAATGATGAGAAGAAAACTCAAGACATCGGCTCATTTAAATTTTGGTGACAAACTGGAAGAAAATAGTGAAAGAGTTTGGGGTACAGGGTAAAAGGAAGCGAAGTGGTTACATTGGACCCGTACATTTTTAAGGCTTATGGATCATGATGTAATTAGGGCCCATAATTTATGATTTAAGATTACAGGACTTGTGAAAGCAACTTAGATAAAGAAGGGTATAAAGTATGTTGGTATGTGTCCTGACACCTTTTAAGAAGGGGAAGCCATTCTAAACACAGGGTCTCCCGAGGGTCATACTATATTACATAGGGGTAGTAATGAGGTAAACAAAAAGTAATTGTCTTATTAGCAAAGACCACAAACTCTCTGGGCTTCTTTCAAGTACATCTCAGAGAGATAAACACAGCAAAAATGGAGGGGAAAGGCACTAAAAACTCCAGGAATCCACAGACACCTGAAGTCTGTCCTTCAGATTTCAGAATGGATTGGGACAATGTGAGGGCAGGAGGAACTGAGAAACTTACTTATCTATGGAGGTCATGGTAGAGAGAAGGACAAACAAATTGATGACATCATCTGAAGCATTTTCTTAGGTTTATGGTCATATTCTCCCCATAAACTCAGATACTATAGCAGTAAATACTATTCTTTTTAAAAGGTAACCTCACATGTGGAGTAAGAATAATTTATAAGGAACAAAAATGGTTCAGGGAATTGGGATAGTGAAAGTGAAAAGGGAAACAACTGCAAATGAGAAGCAGCCCAGATGGAACCAGCTTTTGCTGACACAAATGCGAACAACTTTTTAAGACCTAGGAGTGTTTGGGAAATCTTAAAAACTCAAACCTCTGGTACAAAGATCCAACTGGGGAAGAAAGACATGTTCATCGAATTTATTTTAAAGTGCATTCCGCTTCCTTACAAAAATGAAGTTCTTTTTCTGCTATTTTTGTTTCATTCATGCAGGAAGGCAAAAAGCTCTTAGTTTGTCCACATAAATTCAATTACAATTTAAAGAAATTTTAGTCTCCTATTGCATATAATATAAAGCACTATAGAAAAATAAGGTTTTCAGTATGTTTTGAGGGTGTACGCAAAGGTAGTGAAATTACAGGTGAGATTATGCAATAAAACAGACAATGGTCATTATGAGGTCAAGGTGCCTAGCTTCCTTTAAATTCTCCAAGTGCTTTCATCTCAAAAAGAATTTCGGGAATCGTGAGCTGCATGAGAATAAATGCTAAGCAGGATGATTTTCAAAGACAGTGGCAGTAATTCTTTCCATAGCACTGTCTCATCAGCTATTTACTGAGGATATTCTATGTGCTAAATTAGTTTCACAACTGAGATAATAGTAAATGGAAAGTAGATATCGCAGAACTATCAGTAGCTATGTATGCCATCATGGGGCAAAGTTAGAAGATACTATTAACAAAATATCATAATAGACCCTGATACATATCATAGTTCAAAAACAAAAGAAAGGAATGGAGCGTACAGCAAAGGATGCAGTCCTGAAAGGTAACTACATGGGCAGGACAGTACACAAAAGGAAAAATGGTTGTTACTTAGGGGTAGTGGTCATAGTATCACATAATATAAAATATATATAACAGAGTTATTTTTCTAATTATATTTTCTGACATCAAATGTCTAAATTCTTCAGATTTACGTGAGACTTAGGGGTAAGAGGAGAAACTCTTTATCTGATATTTGGTGATCTTCGACCCCAGTTACTGACACAAAAGTTCCTAAAACCTTTGTAACTTCCTAATCGGGCTGTCTCACACAAATCATAAATCCCTTGGCATTTCCAGAGTGATCAGGATATGTTTTGTTCTACTGAGGTAATTCTCAGAAAGCTCCAGGATGTTTTCGAGAGACAAACCAACAGGGTAATTAGGGGACTGGAAGTTTTACCACCACTACCAAATATCCAAGGAGAATGAAGTTTGAGCTAATCACCAACAGCCAACAGTGTAATCATCGTCCTATTTAATGAAACTTCCTTACACAAAGGGGGATTTGGGGAGCTCCTGGATAGCCGGGTATGTGGAGATGCTAGAGGACAGAGTATGGAAGCTGTGGCCCTGCCTTTGTAACTTTATGTGCACTGTATAACCTTCACTAGAAATGCACAAATGCAAGCACAGTGTTCCCCTGAGGTCTGTGAGCTGTCCTAATTGTAATTCAATTCAAGAAGAAGGGTCATGGGAACCTTGACTTACAGCTTATGGTACAGAGGAACAAGCCATAGCCTGAGACTTACAATTGATACCAAAAATGGGAAAAGAGTTCTGGCACTGAGCCCTTAACTTAGGAGATTTCATGCTATTTCTAGATAGATTTTGTTAGAATTGAGTCTAACCAGTTAGCGTATCATACAAAATTGCTTGTGTGAGGAAAAATAACTATATGTCTGGAATCTGAATTGTTTTCCTGAGTATTTAATGAAAGAAGGAAAAAAAGTTCGGTTTCTGAATTTTTTTTAATAATAGTTTTCTATGTAGGAACAAGTATGAGCTTTTGTCAACAGTGGGAAAATCATCAGAGTCTGTACTAAAAAGGTAGCATGGGGCCGGAGGGTTAGCTCAGTGATTCCGGCACCTCGCAAGCACAAGGTCCTGAGTTCGATCCCCAGTAACCACGTACAATGCTGGGCATGGAGACTCACGTCCACCAGCAATCAACACCACATACCACAGTGCCAGGCGTGGTGGCTCACGCCTGTAATCCCAGCACTCGGGAGGCAGAGACAGGAGGATTGCTGAGTTCAAGGCTTGCCTGGACTACATAGTGAGCTCAGAGCCAGCCTGAACTACAAAGGAAGACCATGTCTCATAAAGGAAAAAAAAAAAAGAAAAAGAAAAACGTAGCATGATCTGAGTAAAGATTCCAAAGATAATACTTTAATAATTAACAACCAAACAAAACATAAAGTACTAGGCAAAGAGTTCACTCACTAGTGAATATTTAAGGAAGATTTCTATCCAAGATTTAAGGAAGAAATTATGTTAATTCTCTATAAACTGCCCCAGAAAAAACAAAGGAAGACTTTGTACCTCATTCTGTGAAACTAGCATTTTCACCCTAATAACAAGTAAGAAAAACATATTGTAAGGAAAAAAAAACCAATAAGCCAATAGAATTTGTATTAGCAACAAAATGAACAGCTTGAATAATGCTAAAAAATACATCCAAAAATAATGTGAGGGGAACTGACCTAATTGTATGAGAAGTATCCCGTGTTCATGGATAGGAGTATATAATATTAAGATTAGTTCACAGCAAATTAAAACTACAGATTCAATTCAGTATCAGTCACAATCTTTACAAGTTATTGAATATGTATTTATGAACTCATTCTAAAATATATATGAAAGGGAAAAGACTCATCATCCAACAAACTATTATAAAAATATAGAGGCCTGATTTCAAGACTTCTGATTAAATTATAATATTTAAGACTATTTGTCTAAATAGAAAAATGGAACAGATGGGGCTTCCAGAAATAAGCCCATGTAAATACATTCAACTTTTCTTTACTAAAGGATAACAAACCAATCAAAGGAGAGAGTGTATTGTTTTCTACAAATGGCAACAGAACTACTGGTCATGCATTTGCAATTTTAAAAGAAAAATGATTCTACACACTAACTTTATACCCTTCCCAAAGCTTAATTCTACATAAAGACATAAAAAATGCAAAGCAATAAAAAAGATTTTGTACAAGAAAGATACTGTACAAGAAAATTTAGTTGAACTTAGATTTGATGATAGAGGATCCACATAAGAAAAAATTGAAAAAATGGACTTCCTGGCAAATTAAAATCTATGTATATGATATTGAGAAGTGGAAGACAAGTGATACTTGGAATAAAATCTTTGTGAAACATACATTTGAGAAAAGACTGGTAATCAAAATACAAAAATCCCCCCCAAAAAAATACAAAAATCCCTTTAAAAAAAACCACAATGAATACAAAACAATGCAAAATGCAAAGAATTCTTAAAACTCAATTTTGAAATGACCAAAAGATCTGAATATCTCAATTTTGAAATGGCCAAAAGATCTGAATATATACCCCACCAAAGCAGAAATACAGATGTTAAAAAAAAAAAATATGCAAGGTGTGGTGGCTCACGCCTGTCATCCCAGCACTCAGGAGGCCGAGACAGGAGGATTGCTGAGTTCCAGGCTTGCCTGGGCTACATAGTGAGCTCAGGGCCAGCCTGAACTGCAAAGCAAGACCCTGTCTCAAAACAAACAAACAAACAAAAATGTATACTATATTAATACCCAATTCTGGAAAAATAAACCAAAACATTATTGCGAGTATTAATAAGGTAACAAGGGAGGAGTAGTAAACACAGGCAATTTGGGGGCGGGCATTCGAACTATACCACAGTGGTGGGTACATGTCATTATAAGTTCCTCAGAAATCATCGGATGTTCACACAGGATGAACCCAGATGTTGACACAGATTTGGACATCAGTATGGGCTTATTATTTACACAGACACACGGTACTAATGTAAGCAATTACTAAGGCAGAAAACTGAGACTTGGGGAAGTAAATGAGAACTTTGTATTTCTCCTCCATTTTTCTAGACATCTAAAACTGCTCTAAAAAAATAAGTCTTTTTAATTTAAAAAATGGTTGCTGTGAAGAAAGTGAATTAGAACACAGAAAGTGGAAGTTGGGTCCACTTACAAAGCTGCAATTACTACAGCAAGAGATGACGATAGGCTGGACTAAGACAGATATTAACAGGAAGAGCAGAGTAAAAATACATTTTGCAGTTGGTTTGAGAATTGCTAGTTATTTGGACTTGGCTAAAGAGGGAAGGCAAAACGTCTATAAAAGGTTTCTAAAATTTTGGCCATGTAATAGAAAATAGGCTAAGCTCTAAGTAGAGATTCTGAGAGAGAGAGATATTTTTTGAAGCCACTAGACTGTGTCCATGGCATAAGGAGTTTATTAAAATACCTAGAAAATGCAATAATACATCTCTCAAAAACAAAGCAATAAAGTAATACTGTATTTTTACATTTCAGGGTATTTTCATCTACGTCCCTTGCTGTAAGTCAGAACCACATTACCTTGTGACATAAATTTAAGCCCATACAACCAAAGTGCCAACTTGTACTTGCAAAACAATATTTGTGACTGAAAAGCAGCCAGTGTTACTTTGAACAGTTTCAGTATTTCAAGCATTGAAATAAAGTTTTCTCTCAAAGGAAATCCAGCATCCCTAAAGGTTATTTCTCTCCCTGGCCTCCCTGCAAAAACTATGTCTAAATCAAGTTTTACTCCTTGGTTCTCTTCAGTGTAATCTGAAACCCAGCAGCAAGAATGCTCCAAAGTCTAAACATAAAGCACATTGTATTACCAGAGAGCACAGGAGTCAAGGTTCAAGTAGTTGTAGACTCTGTGGTCTGTGGTCAACGCCTTGAGCTTCATCTGGAACCCAAGCAGGGGAGAGGACACTGTTGTGCGCTCCAGTGAAAACATTATCACAGCGCGATTGTGCAGTCATGGGATGCTCTTCTCATGCTGCTTTCAGTAAAATAGCATCACACGCAGGCATGGCAGCTCACGCCTGTCATCCCAGCACTCGGGAGGCAGAGGCAGGAGGATTGCTGAGTTCCAGGCTTGCCTGGGCTACATAGCGAGCTCAGGGCCAGCCTAAACTACAAAGCAAAACCCTGTCTCAAAAAAAATAGCATCACACCCACAAAACTCCTCAATATACTATCTTCAGACAGATTACTCCAAAAGCATCATGTTACTCAAATATAATTTCTGTTTGGCTGCTTTATACATCTCATTTTCTTCAAGTTTTCCAAAGGTGGTGTGCGCGGCCAGAAAACCATAGGGCATCCCAGACACTTGCTGTAGGAATCAAATCCTTTTCCCCAATCAACAGTTCATCTTTACATGTAAAAACCTAAACCCATGACCTACATTTCTCTAAAATGGTGGTTTATGACTTTAAAAAAATGGGTGTTTCAGAAGCAGCAAGTATGATGACTGTGTATATATACAGGTGAGATCAATGCTATGCTCTTTTATTCTGGAAATCAAAGCAGACCCTTAATATTATACAGAGCACCATAATGGATTTTCCCTGCTCCTTGGAAGTTGTGCCCCTCCTCCCCTCCCACCCACCCAGCCTGGAACATCACCACCTCCCGCCAGGGTTGAGATGGATGAATCTCCAGAATTTAGGCCTGTTGTCTGCACACTTACTCACTGTAGCCAGCACCTCAACATGACATCCTCCTCCTCCTCCACTTCGCCCGCCTCCTTCCATTCCTCCTTTGACTGTCTCCTGTCACAGAGCCCGCGAGAGCTCTGAGCACCATGACTGGTCAGGACCAAAGCCCAACAGCAGTCGGGGGGAGAATGAGCTGCAAAAAGTAGACGTGGCCGGAGGGAAGTTGCAAAGACAGCTGTGAAATTTTAAAGGGAAAATAAGCAAGAGTTTTCCTCATTCTCTCATTTTCCCCAAATTATATACACTGCCTGAAGTCATTCATTATCGTCTTTAATTTAACATTATCAAAATCATGACTGTTTCAGGGGAACAAAAGGGAAAAGCTAAGGCTGTGAGAAGCCATTCATCTTCTCCACAAGGAACAGAAGAAGTGTGAAGTCACTCATCCTCCTCAGAGTGACTCATCCTAAGTGATTACATATACATCCAACTGGAGTTTCCTCCATTTCTTCTTGTATAAAAGTTTGAGGTTGGGGCTGCAGGGTTAGCTCAGTGGTTCCGGTGCCTGCCTCACAAGCGCAAGGTTCTGAGTTCGATCCCCGGTAACCACATACAATGCTGGGCATGGTGATCCACGCCCACCAGCAGTCAATACCACATAGCACAATGCGGGCTGTGGTGGCTCACGCCTGTCATCCCAGCACTTGGGAGGCCGAGGCAGGAGGATTGCTGAGTTCGAAGCTTGCCTGGGCTACAGAGTGAGCTGAGGGCCAGCCTGAACTACAAAGCGAGACCCTGTCTCAAAAAAAAAAAAAAAAAAAAAAAGAAAGTTTGAGGTTGTTCCACACTTTGATGAGGCCCTAAGGTAGCTTATGGATTTTCCTTCCCTTGGAGACCTTTAAAGAAGATAAATATCAATCCGAGTTTGAAGGATAGCATGGAGTCTTTAGGACGGGTTTCAGAATGAATTAAATGAATTAATTAACCTTTGGTTGTCCCTGCTGCCTTATGCGTGAGGGAAACAACACTTGGCACATTCACAATACAATTTCTTTTAAACACCAACAATATTTCCAATGTGGCATTTTTTTTCTCTTTTAAATGTAACTCTCTACTACTTTGATATTAGATGTCAAAACAGTACAAACAGCAAGTGAGGTATATGAAATTACTACTACTACTACTATGGAAAATGCTAATGGAGTATAATGAGCTGTGAAAGGGCCATAGTTCTAAATTAGAAAATAGAACTACCTTTAATAATTCAACTATATCTGAATCTGTACAAAACTTACTTTGGGGCAAGTGGAACGTTTATTAGAAATATTAGGTGAAATCTAATGTTTTTCTGAGTAGACATGGAATCTAAGAAAAGTAAATTCACCTCCTCAAAGTTCCACATGAAGAATGGATTGATCTTAAAAGAGAAACAGGCTGATCCCTGGAATATAATAACGAATGTTGAGTAAAATGACTACAGCTAAAATGCTTGTTTCTTCTGACCTCTTTTGAAGATAACTACTTATTACTGCTTACAATATCCTCAAGCCTTTTACTTCTTTAAGCATGAAATCTGGATTAATATATATTCTTATTTAGAAACAGAATTGGCTATATCCATAATCAGTTATTTGATACAGCTGAAGTTTGTTATTTTTAAATTCTAAATATCAGTATTAATTTCAATAGATCCGCCCAGTCATTGCCAAAATATATTTTTTGAGAGTTTAGCAAGAGCAGTCATTTTCTTCTCTAAGTTAACCAACTTTCTCCAACTCAAGTGAAAGCTAGAAAGTCAGAGTATGAACCAAGGTTCACCGAGAATTTCTAACACACCTGGACAAATTTCTGATATATTTCACCATCCCAAGGATTCTTTATAGGAATTTGCCTGTAGTAAAAATGTGCATAGGTTTAAACAAAGATATTCTACCATCAGAATTCCAGGACTATAATCTAACTACCTAGTGGATCAAGTTCCAGGATACTGATTTCCACATCTTTGCCAATTTAAAGAATATAGTTACAGATCTTCCCTTATTTCACCTCTTTTGAGAAATGGTCAAAAGAAAGGAAGGGGGTTGTTAATTATTAAGATTCCTATGATTCAAAGATCTTGATGGTGAAAAATTGAGGAATGCTATAAGCTTAGGGGCACCTCTTAGTAGACAACAACTACTTGATCTTAACAATAAAAAAAATGGTTTCAACTGTCATAGCTTCCATGAGGTTTCACTTCAAACTTTTACTTTATTAAAGTTATCATAAAATCACAAAAAATAATTTCTATAATATTCTTTTAGATATGGTCTTAAAGCTAAATGTACAGAGATAATTTATTATCTCATATATAACTAGTAAGAGATTTAGTTCTCAATTTTCTCTAACTTTATTGCAAAACAAACATTATTTAGAAAAATATTTAATCTCATCTAATTGCCCAACTAAGGCCATAAATGAGCTTATAAAAATTACATGTTCTATCACAGGTAACTTGTGGTTTCCTTCTGTCAATTAATCTAGTAATATTTGCAGTTAATTTTAGATAAGTTATTTTGCTTGGGTTAGGTTTGGTTCTTCAAATATACAAAGAAATCAAACAAGCCATTAGAGTCATCCTACCAACATGTTCCACAAATCTACTTCATCTAAAACAGAAAATAATTTCAAGACTATAATTGACAAATACATAAAATCTTGCATTTTAGGGCCAAAGATTTAGCTCAGTGGTTCCAGTACCTGCCTCACAAGCGCAAGGCCCTGAGTTTGATCCCAGTAACCACAAACAATGCTGGGCGTGGTGACACACCCACCAGCAACCAGTACCACACCCCACAGTGCTGAGCATGGTGGCTCACACCTGTCATCCCAGCACTCAAGAGGCAGAGACAGGAGGATTGCTGAGTTGGAACCTTGCCTGGGCTACATAGTGAGCTCAGGGCCAGCGTGAACTACAAAGCAAGACCCTGTCTTAAAAAAAAAAAAAATGCATTTTATATATAAGCCACTTTACAGAATTTTGTCTGCCTTTTGCAAATTTTCACCGAAACTCTTATTCAGTTTCCTCTCCCAAAATGTCCATCTTCACAGAAAAAAAAAAAAAAACAAGACCTAAGATTTAAATTTCTTTCCAACAGTATTTCATAATTTTAAAAAACTCACTTGTTTCAACAGCAGCAACAGTAATGGCACAATCCCTCCTCCTCAACACTGTTACTTGATTTTATCCTTTTTAAGCTTTTCAGAAGCCAACAACACAGTGACACTTGTTCATTCAAAAGAAATCAAGCAAGAGAAGTCGGATTATACTCAGATGAGCATATACTCATCTCATCTTCAAAGAAATGCTCTGAAAGATTTGAATGTTTTCTGAAATATTAAGCATTTTATGGTCGAAAAAATGTACTTGTCCCAGTTATTTCTTCTTCTAGGTACAGTTTGTGCACTTCTGCAATGCCTTTGCACCCTCTAATGGTCACGTTAGGATTTTCTTCACTGGGAGCAATTTATTCAAGGTTTTCATCTTGTAAATGTGAATTTTTATTAGACTAATGATATTTACACACAGTACACCTATAACTCTGTGATTGCATAATCCCAAATATTAATTGCCGCTCACATTGTTGAAAAACTAGAATTATATACAGTTGAAGTTAATATGATAATAATGAGGAAACACTCCATATTTCCCAATTATGTCTGACATATTAACAAGCTACTAAGAATTTAAGATTCTGCCTCCTAGGCACAAAACAATTGAACAGGAAGCCCATTGTTAGGTATCACAGACCTTATTTCCTGATGCTGTCATGATGAAATCAACATAGAATCTGTTTGGACCTGTTTATATGAGGCGCAAAAATGAATTCTGGTCTAATGCAACTGTCTCCAAGGAACAACAATAACGAGGGATTTTTGTTAAGTATGAACAGGAAGATTAAACACACATGTGCACACTTCATAGTTCACCTGACTCCTATGCCCTCAACCAACCCAGAGATCTTTGAAAAACTAATGACCAACTGTTAGATTTAGTTTGACCCCTCATAAAAATAAGTGCTTATTCCTTTTCCAACTGGAAACTCTCCCATCACTTATAGCTTTACATTTATTAAATCATTTAGGAAACACGTGAGGAGTTTGAATGGCAGCTTTGTTTCTGAGTTCCTAGTGCTGGCAATGAAAAGGACACCTGCTTTGTGGTGAAGAGAAACAACTGATCAAACTGAAGAGAAGTCAAAGGAATTACTGGTTGAATTCTTCCATTTCCAAGCAATTATTTTCTTTCCACAGTGATGCTGCATCTCATGGTACTTTTTTTTGTGGCACTGGGGATCAAACTAGGGCCCTTGTGCTTCTGAGGTAGTCATGGTACCACTTGAACTAAATCCCTGATGCCCTCTTATGATACTTTTAACTTGAAGAGAAATGCAACTTGAGCCCTCTCTGGATTTTTAATTCCTAAACTATATTACATTCATATTGTATCATAAAAGGACTTTAGGACCTCTCTATGTATCTACACATCAATAATTTTGGTCTTAAAAGTGTAATCTGTCATTAAGAGCATAGAGCCTTAACTGGTAGTACTACAAATCCCATACAGGCAAATAACACCTGAGGAGACAGAAATTACACCGTCATCAGGCTGAAATAAGATATTCCACAGGCTGATGGGCTGGGTATTTAAGGTTTCCATCAATATCCAAATTATAAGTGAAACTTAAATGTAAAATTTGGGATAGCCTACCTGTCAATGCAGTTAACTCTACAGCAAACAAAACAGCACTTCCAAAGATCACCAACCCTTTAGGTTCTATGAATCTAAACATATTCGGACATTATCACCTCCAAAAGTGCTCTTTGTTAAAAAGCATACTTCAGAAAAATCTAAAACGCTAAAAAGCCATCTCTTACAGTATAATGTATGTATTAGAGTCCCTCCTATACACTCCATAAACTAAATAATTTGATAGGAAGCTGCCAAATAAACACTATCAGCATCTCATCCCGAATACGCGCTTCCACAGTAATTACCACTGGCGGCGAAATCTCCAGTGTAATTTTGTGTATATTTTTAAAGAAACAATATATGCTTTGCTAGTAGGCATTGCAAATAACTACTGTTAAACTATACACCATCAAGTATATCCAACAAAAGTCAGGTGTACAAATACTTTATACAGTAGAATAGTCATTTTGATTTATAATTGTAAATCAGTAAGTGTACTTTCAAAAACATAAAACTATTTCCCTTTTTTTTAACCATCACAATTTTTTCTTTCCCCTCGCTACTTAACCCTACCCTCATTTCCCTTAGGATATTTTCTATTTTACAGTGTCTATCATACATTCTAGGACTTATTTACATTTTCAGTTTCTCATAACAGAGAAAAGATACAGTATTTACACATCTGTGACCTTTCTATTTCACTTATGAGTAGGTCCTCAAGGTGTGTCCATTTGAGTATGAATGACGCAAACTTATCATTCTTTATGGAATGGTAATACTCCATTTTATTTTTTAAAAAAATCTTTTGTATCCAGTCTCCAGTTGATGGGCATTTGTGTTGCTTCCAAGATTTAGCTATCACAAACTGAGCTGCTATAAACATGGCTGCACATATGTATATACAAAATGTAACTATATCCCCAATTAAAAAATGTATATATGTATGTATGTATAAACATATACATACATATATAATATATATATATAAAATTATTGAATCCCTTTTCACACCTCCACGACTGCACAGCTCCAGTTCTCTTACTGCAGCGCACCCACTGCGGCTCATGAAATGGTAACAGAAACTACTGGCGTAAATTACTCTCCATCCTACTAGACTACCACATGAATTTCCTGAACGTAGACACTTAATTGAGTCATTTTTTTTTTTGTAGCCCTAATACTTGACAACTAGTAGGAGGTGAAGGAAAATGACACTTTGGGGACAAAATATAATTATGGAAACTAGTGTTTTAATCTTAGATACAACAATTTAAGTTCCCAACTTCCTCATATGTAGATGATGAATAAAACACCTTGTAGGTGTCTCATAAAACTGAAATATATTTTAAAAGTCACTAATCTAGTGCCTGGTATGCAGACGACACAGTATCTACTCAATAAATCTTAGTTGGATTTATTTTTCATGATCGTTCATTTTATTTCTATGTTAACCCATTTTTAAGTTAACTCTATGAAACTTTCAGAATTATCAAAATTCAGATCACTATCTTATTCTCTTTTTTTACTCTTTATTGCATAATGTAATTTACAGATAATCATAGCTATGAAAATAATGAATGTAACTGGCCATCAGGTAATATAGGTACTTGAAAATATAAATTCAATTTTTCCCAGAAATAAAATTAAAAAATATATTCTGAAAGGACACTGGAGTTCAGGTATTCAATTCTGTTTTCTCTCTTTTTTCTCATCAAAATGGGAAAAAAAAACCCTCAAAATTTATAAGACTAAGAATAATGAATGTGCATAATGTTACCTACATGTGTTTCTGCCTTTTAAACCCAGTTAAATGCAGTGAAAGACCAGTAACACACATAATTATGCAAAAAAAAGATGCTTTAACCACAGTGTGCATTCAGTAGACAAAATCCAAAGAAAGTAGGTTGCCTGAAACATTTACAAATCAATTTGTTACATCGATTTGGAGTGAGTTGTGCTGCAATTTAAAACATAGGTTACTACTGGACAAACGATACAATTCTATCTCTAAGGTACTTGCACTTGCCCATTCACTTGATTTGAGACTTTTCCAGAAACAGTGATTTGCCTAACTTTAATAAACAGAACTGTATGAAAATGTTGGGTTGTAAGGGCATAATGATCATAAGCATCAATTTCAAAAGAATTAAATTTTTTTGACTGAAACTATAGCTTCCATAAAATGCTGATAGCATATTAAAAATAGGAAATATATTTTCTATTTCAAAAAATAGTCTATACAAGGTATAGAGTCTATACAAGGTATAGACTGCTCCCATTTCATTTTGTAGATCTAACATAACTGTCAAGAAAAATTGAAGGTTTCATTCCATGTTGTTTGTTTTCCGTGGATAAAGCTACCCCTTGGGAATCTGTAATTATGCTTAAGAGTCCTTTTAACCTACTCTAATCTCCTGATGATCTGCTGCTTTATCTTAATATAATTTGGAAATGTTTAGCATTTTTCCTGCTTACAGTCTTCAACTATAGAGACAATAATATCTGCCACTATATAGCATGTACCTCATAAGACAATGCCTCTGGTCACACTTGCCAAATTTAATTACTCATCACAAAAAATCTAGGCACGAGGTCAACCAGTTAGACATATAGCCAAAATATATTCTTTTTGGAAAAAATAGATTATCTGCCCATCATTTTCTTCAGAACAAAATACAAAATGTAGTGAGTCTAAGAGTCCTGAGAATATAAGTACATAAGACAATAATTTGCTGCTGAGTCATTCCTGAGAATCAACTCTGAGTATAGTAAGGTCCTCTCATACATTACTCCTCTCCTTCAATAAAAGCACTCTGGGACTTCAGTTTTTTCATCTTAGCAATGATCCCATTAAATGACAACACGATCTCTCACTTCTATTCCAATTTTTTTTTTTTTTTTTTTTTTTTTTTGCTTTTTGAGACAGGGTCTCGCTTTGTAGTTCAGGCTGGCCCTGAGCTCACTATGGTGCCCAGGCAAGCCGCCGCGAACTCAGCAATCCTCCTGTCTCTGCCTCCCGAGTGCTGGGATTACAGGCGTGAGCCACCACGTCTGGCATTGTGGTATGCGGTGTTGACTGTTGGTGGGCGTGTCTCCACGCCCAGCATTATATGTGGTCACCAGGGATCGAACTCAGAACCTTGCACTTGCGAGGCAGGCACCGGAACCACTGAGCTAACCTTCTGGCCCTTCTATTCCAATTTTAATTATTTTGTGGTCTTAATAAGTTAGTTACACCAATAATAGAAATCAACTAATCTGCTATTATCTCCCACCTAGATGATCATATAAATAAATCTTGTGTATGTTATATGTTAACCAAACACACATCCAACTACCCAATTCAAGCAACACTAGGCAGTTTTTGAAGTATGAAAATCATTACCTCTCTATGACACAAAAACTGTGGACATCAAATAGAATACCTCTATGAAAAGAAAAATTCCTTTTTCTCCAAGTTTCTTTTCTTTAAAACAAAAGAACAATCACAACAAAATTATGCTCCACAGAGCAAATTATAACTAAAGAGGATTTTTTAAACCACTCTAATAAATGTCAAGAGCAATTTAAACATTCTGCATGTTACCCTACTAAGTGGTTTATTTCAGCTGTTTTAGAGTTTGCCAGAAAATTTCAAAATAATTACTTTTCATCAGTAGGCATAAGTAAATATTGCTTTGATATTTTTCCTGAAATTTTTAGCAGGATTTAAACTCACCTTTCTAACTGAAAATATTTAAACATATTTTTAGGTTATAAAATAAGCAAAAAACAAAGGCAAAGCAAATTGGCCATTCTGTTATGTACTTCGTCCCACAATTAAAACAAAATTCAAGGTCTCAATCAATCTTTTCAAATACATTTGCCTTCCAACTTTCAACGTGTCCTAAAATAATGCTTGACATATAATTGACGGGACACCTGTGTGTCTCTATTCAAAGACCTTTTGCGAACAGTTGTACTCACTCAGGTTAGAAAGATGCTCCTCTCCAGACAGATTAGGTCCAGAAGCACAAGCTTTGCTAACACTGCCACCTGCTGTTTACTTTAAATCATTTTCCAGCTATAAAAATGGAAAGAGAAAAAGAAAGTGGACCAGTGTGAGCAAATTGGTCAAACATCAGTACAGATGTTAACGACATTTGTGTGGAGCCCATTAATGGTTTTTTTCAGACATTAAGTAAAGCACCATAAGTGACTGAAATGGTACCAGCGCCTTTTTGGTGACACACATTTAATTTATGTGTATTTTTTTACAAGAACATTTTCTAATGTTACAACAAAGAGGAAAACGCAGTACAAAAAGATGAAGGCAATAAAAGAGTGAGGCAATTTTCTTTTCATTGACTGAATCACGCCGGTGGTACAAAGGAAGGCATGGGCACTGGTGTAGAGAGACACAAGTTAATGCAGTTAAAATTAAAGGCATCTAGTCAATGGAGATAGGTATGAGATATCATTGTTTTCGCTTACAAAAAGTTTCTGAATAGGAAACTGCAGAAAAATATATTGCACCTATATTTTCATTCTGCTTTAATGGAGCTACCAAATTTCATAGAATTTAAAGGAACACTGGGATTATACTAGGTTTTACATGCATTTTAAAGTGAGGACTGAAATATGGTCTTACATAATACGGAGAATCTTTCTCCCTGCCTCTCCCTCTCCCCCTCCCCCTCCTTCTCCCTTTCACTCTCCCTCCTCCTCCCTCTCCTTCCTCCTCCCCCTCTGCCCTAACTGCAGAGAAGCATGATTTACAACAGGCTTGGACTCCTGGGGTGCCTAGTTGTACAACTGGCACTTGACCTAACGTGGCTCTGACAGAAAGGTGAGGACAGTGTGGGACAGAACTTGAGCACACCCCACACTTTTTGAACAACTTAAGTTTCAAAACTGTCCTGTTCATTGTCTTTCAAACTGGATCAGTGTGCTCAAATTTCTACACTAAATAGAAAAAAAAAATACCTTAACTGAGAACTTATTTAAATCATATACAACAGGATATAAAGATAAAAATAAGGAAAATTCACTTTAAATTTTCCTTATTTTTAAGAAGAAACTTAACCTTTGCAAAAGCCAGACGGCTTTGGACTGTCAGTTCGGTCCTCATTCCGTGAATTTCCCCTGCCTCTTATATCCACACACATTTAAACACTATCACCCTAGCTGGTCACAGCCTAATGCTCTCTTTGGAGGATGCAGATTTGGCAGTGGAAAGACTAGATCAGACTTAAGTATTTTTTTGGGATCTCAGGTAAACTCAGTAGCTATGGGGCTTGCACTAAGCACTACACGCCTGAAAATACAGTGAGAATTGCTCATATGTAAAGAGGGGAACATACACTTTAAAAAAACAAAAACAAAAAGGAGAAAAGGAAACAAGAAGAGAGACAGAGTAAGTACCAGCAGCTCCCCAGCCCACACAGCCCAGCAGACCCTCTGCCCATAGGCCCCTCCGCTCACCACTGTATCCAACAGACCCCCTCTCTTTTCTATTTATTAAAGCCAAAAGCCCTGACTTCAACAATTTGATGTTTCAAGAAACACAGGGAATTTTTTGGTACAACACCAAACTAGAATCCCAGCCAACAATTCAAAAAGCTGAAAAACGTAGACATTGAACATGAGATAAAATTGTAGAGCTCTGTCATCGACAATGGCAATATTTACTTTGAGCTGAAGCCATAGCTAGGATTTGCAATGATGCCTGTGGCAAACTGAATTATTAGTTTACACTGGACACGTCTCTTCCTTCTAGATTGTTTCTCCAGGATTCCTCCCTAGGAGAGAAATTTAATTCCCACCCCATCGTCTCAGGCTTGACCATGTGTCTAGCTTCACCTAATCCAAAGTAAACCTTAGTGACTCGTGGTGTTACCAACCAGGAACTTTAACTATGTTGTCCAGTTCCACTGTGGTTTTCCTTTGTCTCTGGCCACAGAAGAAAGAATAATGTGAGGATTCATTCCATATCAACCATCAGGAGACAAGCAGCATGACTAATAAATTGGTCTATATTACGACGACTGAAATTTAGCCCTGGTTACTGCCACAATATCACCTGACAAAAATGGTGCATGACTCAATCGCTAATGGAAAAAAACTACATATTTCATTATGAAGTACATTTGTGTTTTGGTAATAAGCTTACATTTTAAATAACCCTTCTTAGTTTTCAAGTAATCATTTTGTTAATGACCTTAAGGATCTTTACACATAATAATTACCAAAGCATAGATTTATTGCTTCATCCACACATCCTAGAATTGCCAACATGCTTGTTACAAAAAATACCATAGGATGACAACAGAAGCAGCAAAGGCTAATGGTGGCAGGTACTATGAAGACTGAAGTGTTGATGAACAAAGTCATGTTAAAGACTGTCACTACTTCCACACTCACCACGGCCTCGCCCACACCCTCTCCACCATTACAACCACAATAAACACACTTAAATTTCTCAGGCAATTCACTTAATTATTCTAAGTAGTTACTCGATAAAAACTCATTTCAAGAACAAAATCACTTTCATTTCCATAATAATGGGATTTTAAAATGACCCAAATATTTCAATTACATATGCTAGTATTACTGTAAACTTCTCACAGGTATTTACTGGCTGAATCCCTCTAAAAATTCTGAGGTCATTTTTATTCTTTTTTTTTAACTGAATTCTTTATTGGTACAATTCATATACATCTCACAATCACACATAACATTGGGGAATTTGTACCAATATATGACACAAGTCAATTCTCACTTTTACGCATATCCCCACCCACCCACACCTCCCCACCCCCTATATACATGCTCTTTTATTTTCTTTCAGAATCATATTTATTACATCCCCACACCAAATTTCCTTTGGAAATTTCCCATTCTACAAAAACTGTCATACTTTCTAGGTCATTTTTATTCTTTATTCCATTATTCAGATAAGGAAACTGAGGCACAGAATAAATTATTGGCCCAGAATCACAGCTCATAAGTAGCAGAAGCAAGGTTCCAACCCAGGCAGACAGTATTGAAATTCCACTTTAACCAAATATTATTATACCTACATAATTAAAGCAAAAAGAACTGAGGGAAGAAATACAATGCATTTGTGCCAAGAAATAAAAAAAAACAAGATTTAATTAGCATATATCATATCTTTTCAGTAATCCCATTCACTTCAATTACTGAAGCTACATATTTGTAGAAATCATGTAAATTCATCATGTAACATAAATGTTGTTCATCTAAATTCATTATATCTCTTTGCTACATGTTTCCTTTCATGTCATTGCAATATTAAAAATCCATTTTTACTACATTAATGGCCCTGAGAAATTTGTCTGTAGGCATATTTTACCCTTGATAATGAAACATCAAAGAAAGTTAAAATCAGGAGCAAACATAATATAGTAAGCATTACACTACAGAGTAACTATAGCAACAAAAGCAGATCATTAATACAGCACAGCATGCAGCAGGAATGCACTTGGAATGTACATATGACTTGTACCTATTATATCATTTAAGGAGTACCTATTATCATTTAAGTACCTATTATCATTAGGAGTACCTATTATCATTTAAGAAGTAGCCCTGTACCTGCCTGGCAAGCGCAAAGTCCTAAGTTTAATTCCCAGTACTTAGAAAACAAACAAATGAATGAATGAATAAGGGCTAGTGATGTAGCTTGTGTTATAATATTATCTCTAATGTGCACAAGGCACTGGGCTTGATATTGACCACCACCAAAAAACAAGCAGGGGGAGGCCGGAGATTTAGCTCAGTGGTTCCAGCGCCTGCCTCACAAGCGCAAGGCCCTGAGTTAGATCCCGGTAACCACATACAATGCTGGGCGTGGAGACTCACGCCCACCAACAATCAATATCACATACCACGGTGCCTGGCGTGGTGGCTCACGCCTGTCATCCCAGCACTCGGGAGGCAGAGACAGGAGGATTGCTGAGTTCGAGGCTTGCCTGGGCTACATAGTGAGCTCAGGGCCAGCCTGAACTACAAAGTGAGACCCTGTCTCACAAAAAAAAAAAAAAAAAAAAAAAAAACCAAGCAGGGGTATGAGTACATAAAGATAAAATATTTAAAAAATCATTTTATGGGATGACCTAAGTAACATGTAATAACTTTGCGGAAATTCTTACTGAAATTTGAACACTACTGGCAATTTCTTCCTAACCATTATTTTTATAGAGGAGAAATGCCACTTAAATAGATATTTGAGAAATCATCTACTAGCTAGCGAAAAACCATAGTCCATAAATTTGAATCACATTTGAAACCCTCAAGAATCACAAGATACCCTTCAATTTAAATAATTTACATTTGATATATTCAAGTGACCTGGACCTTTTAAATTTAAAGATATAAAAAAAAAAGTCCTACCCCCATATCAGAGAAAGGTGACAGAAGTTCATTTCTTGCAGGAGAAAAGAGTCAACCATTTCCAAGGAGAATAAATTTGACTAAATGAGCCAGGATTTTATTATTGGTCCATTATTAAAAAAAAAAAAAGGTCCTTCATTCTAACTTGTCAAAGAAAATGTCCTGATAGATGGCAAAAGAAGAACCTGGATATTTTTATACTTGCACTTTTTATTCAAAAACAAGTGACCATCAGAATGGAAATCGTATTATACAGTATCAATATGTCACTAAATATTAATTATTAAAAGAATGAAACATATATAATGTTTCTGTAAATTTTCAAAACGATCTTCTTTGCTATTGTAAAGTATAAAAATATAAATAACTAGAAAATGACTGCATGTTAACTTTTAAGAGGCTTAGTAAGGATCCTTTCTTCCCCAGACTGTATCTGTTGCTTTTCTTACAACATCAGTAAGCCCACGGGGACATCTATACACATTTCCAAGTTTCAATAATAACTGAAGTATTAAATAACTAATCCAACATAATACACTATTCCAAAGAAGAGTGTCTGGCCAATCTACTTCTTCAGAGAGATACTGTAATTGCTTCACTCCACTTTCAATGAACGATCTATAATGAAAGTTGCTTTTTAGGCTTAACCTAGAGCTACGCCCTGTGGGAAAAGATTGAGTCTTTGTAAAATGTGTTACAGTTTACTAATAAGAATGCAGAAGCAGCACAACTGATGAACCAGCAAATCTGCTCTGACTTATTTAGTCTTTGCTGAATGAATTTGAATATCATCAAAATACATTATCCTTATCCATAACCTGCTTCCTATGATTTGCTCTAGCCTCATACTCATTTCAATAGGAACTTTAAGCACTTCAATATTTTATATACTTGTGCTAGTCCTATGACATTGTATAAAACAGAAGAAAAAATTTTTTTTCTAAAAGTAAAAATCAATCTTCAGTAAGAAAAGGTTACCAGTGAGATTTTAAAACTCGGAAGTAAAAAAGAGAACATTTTACACAGCAATATTTACATGTGATACACATTTAAAAAAAACTCAGTTTCTCACCTAAAATAACTGCAAAATTACCATCCTTGAAAATTTATCACTGGCCACCAGAGGACCATGGTGAAGTGGATAAAAATCCTCCCACCAGTGATTAGTTTTCTTAACTTGAACACACCACGTGCATCAACTACTCTCTCCCGATTTCTTTCCTTCTCTCCCTCCTCCCTTCTCTTCTTTCTTTCCTTCTTTCCTGACACATTCATGAATTCACTGAACCTCTGTTGAAAGTATGACATATTCAACATGCTTCTAGCATGCAAAGAGGAGCAAGATAACCATTCTCCTGAAAGAAGTCCTAATCTTTCAGGCAATAGAAAAATAACTATAGACACTATAAAATATTATGAGGAAGGGCAAGTTACCATGATGTGGAGTCAGACAAAAAAGTGTATCTCAGTTTCCCTAGGATGAATTAGTGTCAAACATTAAATGGTAAGAAAAGGCTGTCAGGGTGAGGGAGTCAGTTGAAGTGGTTCTGGCTGACAGAGAGACAGGAGTTGATACGGCATCACCTCCTCAGTTATGAGCCGGCTTCCTGCAGAAAGAGAAGAGAGAGCGTGCTCCCCAGAGTTGAACGCATATACCCAAGGGCACACAGACGAGTACACAGTATAGGGAAAAAACGTCAGAACTTCATTTGAAAATTAGCCTATCATATCCTTGTAAAATTTTCTTTCTGCACAATCTACAATCTAATATTTACTATTTTAAACCACACATACAGATATATGTGTGTGTGTGTAACATTAAGTAAATAAACATATAAGATACATGTTCTTGGAAAATGTTTAAGTAATAAATGAACAATCAGACATTAAAAGTTTACTCGGGCTATAACCTGGGAGGTAAATTAAAAGAAAAGCTGAGACAAATAAAGCAATTAGGAAGCCACAATAAGAAACCCTGCTGAAAAGCCCTTAAAGGATGATTGTGACTCGGTGGGAATGCCAGGGACAAGGCACAGAGTGCTTATAAAAAAAAGAGACTGTAAACGATACATCAGCTTTGCTGACGTTATGCGTTACATTTGGGTCCTATACAATTCCACATACATCCTTCCAAAAGCAGACTTACAAATCAGGTTATAATGTCCTACTATCTTATTTAACATCATTCATATTCATTGATTATGTTCTGATTTCATGACACCAGTTTTTAAAAAGAAATGCCATCACTATCCTGGCCACATGACTCTAGTTTTAGTCATGTGAGTGAAATTAAAATCTTGCTCAGAGAAGATGGGAGGAGGAGATAAGAGGCAGGTGAGGGCCACAGGCTACAGGATCCTGACTAGTGTCTCTTTCTCCCACACAGTCACGCTGGAGAGGGGACAAACACGGTGTGCTTTCTGTTTTCACTTGCCAGATTTTATAGGCCAAGGATTCTAAAATAAATCTTTGCCCAAACATATCGATTTCCTTTGTTAGGGAAATAAGAATTCAAGCAAAAGAGAATGGTGATCTGTAACTTAGTTAAAATTCAGCTTTATTGCCTGAAGTTTAGTTAGATTTAATAAATAAGAGACAGTTCGAATAACTACTATGGCTCTGAAATTCTGGAAGAAGAGAATATTCAGCAATAGAATGTGATTAAGTTGTATCTTCAATTACTATGACTCAAGCATTTTAAGAACTCATCCAATTTTGAATAAATGAATCATTACTCAAATTTTACTTCAGATCAAAGTACCTGGTCCTACATTAAGAAGTTTCACATTGGTAGTTTTGTCGTCAAGAAAGTTCCAAGTAATTAAGTTGGAAATATTTTCATCCACAGCAGATAACTTTTCCATATATATATGTATATATATATATAAAATAATATATATAACTATATATATTATATATAAATAATTTTTATACCAGTGTTAAAATGCATCATGCAATGTTAAAAAATCAGTTTTATCTTTTAAAAGCTATAAAAAGCTCTGGAATAACAATAATCCTCAAAAAAGGTATCATATTTTATAATTTTTTCAAAACTCTAGCTATTTTCTGAATTCAGCCTGACAGATGTGTCCAGCAAATAAAAAAGAATGCCATCCTACAAGTTCAAAAAGCGTTCATCATTCTAAATCTCATCCCACTTTTTAATGTATTCTGAAAATATCAGGGCAATCAGCAACCTATCATCGTCGCAATGAGAGCTGAGGAGGCAACAGAAACCCTCTCTGGGATATGAAATCAGACTAGTTGGGACAGGTAAAAGGACACTCATGGATACTTTATTTAGAAACAACAGGGAAGGTGCCCTCCATTCACAGAAAACTCATTCCAATTTTTTACCCCAAATTTTCAGATTTACTTCTGAACTGCTCTATATCAGGCTCAAAAACAGAGTATGTTCACCTCCAACAGTAAATTAACTGACGTGTGAGCACATAGCATGTGGCTTTAAATACAGCACTAAATTACCAGTCCTCCATAGGGCAAGAGCAGGCTCTGATTCACAGGGCAGGTAACAATCCTGAGGCTCTCAATCACGGCAGAAGGAATTTACGTGCTCTGCAGACATTCAGTTGCGGTAGAAGGTCATCGCTTCACAGCCTGGGAAATAATCCCCGCCAGCCGCCTTGGAAAGTGCCTGAGGCATCGCTCCTGAGAGGCAGCACTTGTCTTCTTTCAAGGCTAGAGGTCAGAGCCACGATCACAGCTCCGTCAAATTTAAAGGAAAAAAGTATCTAGGGTCAAAAATATCCTAAGGAGAAAAAAAAAAAAAATAGAAGACTAAAACTCAAAAATACATTGCGCTCCTCCGGGCTTTGGCACTGTGATGGAAAAACTTGTTGCAGAATATTAAATTTAGATTTTTTTTCATCTGAAAGCTTCAAAATAACTAAACTGGAACTGAATACAAAATCTGATGGATGTCACGCTGCAATCAGTTTTGAGGACAGTTTTAAATGCTACAAACCCATTTAAATGCTCATCAACCTAGACATTCTAAAAAAGAAAAAAAATCATCAAGTTTAAGTGACTTACACGTGAAATGTGAACAGCAGCTCAGTGATTAAATTACTGCATCAATTAACTTGAGTACACAAAGAGAACGCTGCTCTTCCAAGAGATGTGAATTCTGCTCTGATGATACAGGTTCCTCCTCGCATCATGCTTACCGCTTCATAAAACACAACTCATACGGCAAAACAGGAGGGACAATTTGTAAGTAAGAATAAACTACTGTTTGAGAACAAAATGCATAAACTAAATTCATGTTTGTTTGAAATACAGTCATTTTCATAGACTTCCAAGAGGAAAAACTCGGAAAATTGTTTTTGAAAAGCATAAGACAGATGGAATTACCATTAAAGTCAACAAAAGTGGTTTGGTACCCAGAAAAAATCACAAATGAACGCATTTAAAGATGAAAGGCATTTCTGGTTGTACAAATTGCAAAGGCTAAAATGTTTTTATTTTGGTCATCTCTGCCAACTGCTGTTATGTGCTGTCACTTTCGGGAAGGGGAAATGTATTTGCAAAAGCAAAACAAGCCCAAGGCGCCTAAGTCAGACAAGCAGGGGATGGATGACAGCCATGTCAGCGTTCAGCCTAGGAGGACCCTCGGATATCAGGGTTTTGCCGTGTGTTCCTCTGACATATCTGACACTTCCTACACTGCTACTACTTCCTCAGCATCTGCAGTATTAACCTGCTTTTATCTCTAACCTTGTTCCTACTCTTTTAAAGGACCAGGAGGGAAAATGCCTCCGTCAAACATACTGTGTCCCACTGTGGCTACTCTCCCTACGACACTCAGCTCAGAGGCCACCTCCTCACTGTCTCTGTATGACCCAGAACAGCCTGTGCTCTGCTGAGGTAATGACTGAACTCAGAAAGCTCAGCAGTTTACACCACAAGCTTTATTTTCACACACAGAACTCACTGACTAACTCACAGCTGTCCATGACGGTGCCCTACCAAAGGTGAGCGCCAGTCAGACAGCTTGGTGCCTCGAAGTGCTTCCCAACTGCCATAAAAGGGTACTAAAAATCTAGAAGGCTACGTCGTGTCACTTAAATGCCTAGAGCAGACCAGCCCTTTTGTCAACAGTACACTGGCCAGAAATAGTCACAAGTTCACGTTTAGCTGCAAGGGACCAAGGCTATATTCTCCTTCCAGAAAATCCAGCAGAAAAGAAAACATCTACATAGACCTCCATTATACTTTTTGCATCCTGCCCTGTTAACCTATACTGTGTGCCTGTTACTGTTCGCAGCTAAAGCATCATGGCTTAAATTTCAAGTGCCGCCAGGTATATAAGGTGGATGAATCATGAGGACACTACACTCATCAGCAGATTCACCCAATGCGTGTGCAGCAGCTAAACATGGCTCTTCCTCATTTGCGACCTACCTGTTTCTTAATGACTGGACTCACCACTGAAGCGTGCTATACAAACCACCGCTTGAATTTCAGACCTGCGTTGAGGCTAACAATGTGGGGACATGAGTAGCAGTAGTATGGCTTTATGGTGGCTTCTCTTCCAGTACAGCGCCGTCATTTCTGCTGATTGTACTATGCGATAGAACACTGCAATGTTGTGTTCTATGGAAGAGTTGTGTAAGTGAAATCAAAATTATCAAGCTGAGGTTTCCTTTAACCATTTCTTTGTTCTGAGTACTGTACTACAATATACATACTATATACAATTCCAAGTGCTCAAGGACACTCTCTAGAGAGATAATATTCAAATTAACATTTGAATGGCAAGAAAATGATTACAGTTAGAAATAAGAAAAAAACAGTATTTCAAAAGGAGAAAATAACTAGACCTAGGGTGCAAAGACCAGGGCAAATTTGGTGTATTTAAGAATGCAAAATATGTGTCAAATGAATGTAAGTTAGAGACTCCTCTGAGAACTCTGGGTAAACTTCAAGAAACCCTTACACTGAATTCACCTTGAAATTCTACAGATTAAAAGCACAGTTCCTATCACACAATGTCAGTACCAGCCAGCATTTCTAGCTGCCTTATATACGAATGGAAATGAACCATCACTGTAAAAGATTTTTTTAAAATTAAACTCAGTTGAAAAAAACTATAACTTATTAGGTAAAAGGGTAAAAAAACATAAAGTATTAAAGTAAAAGGAAAAATGTCTTCAGATAGTACATCTCTGGGTAGGATATACTTAATTCTTAGAAAATTACCTAAATGTACTTTTATCTATGTTATTCACAAAAATCAAGTTTCTGTCTGAAGAAAAAATTTGATATATTTTCATTAAATATGCAGGATACAGTTTTTAAAACACTCTATACTTTTTTATAGTTTTTAAAACACTCTATACATTTTTTAAGACACTCTATAATTATACACAACACTGCTTTTTCAGGGTACCTGTAAAAAGATAGGCAGTTACTTTCTAGGTTAGTTAAAACTAAAGTACAAGCAATCCAAGCAAACTTAAGAGAGCTGGTAATAGCAAAGGACACGACATTTTGTAAAATGATTCCATGGGCAGAGAAAAAAAAACAGCAATTTAAGGTTTGAACTCCAAATTATTTGTCTCAAGGGCAATCAATCCAAATTTCATGCATTGATTTGCAATTACACTGTTCTCATAAAGGCAACAGACTATAATATGTTCCAGTATGTCTGATAATGGGGACTTATTTATGTAATAATATTAATGATCCTCCCAAACTATGCAGAGAAAGAAAACTATTACATAATAAAGGCTATGAATTGCAAAAAAGATTAAAAGAAAGCTTTGTCTTAGGTCAGGCTTCCCCAGAAGCAGTCCTGAGATAAGGGTGCATAGGCAGTTAATGATCTACAAGGAAATAATGATGGAGGAGTGAGAAAGGAAAGGGCAGGGAAAACGGAAGTGACGACAGCCAATGGAGAGCTGGTTACTAGCAAGTGTTCATGAGGGACTAGGGCAGTAAGAGCCAAGATCCGCTGCATATGGATGGCCTGGCAACTTGGCAAAATGTTAACTAAAAATAAAAAGAGCTCAGGTATAGCTGTGCAAAGGAATGGCCTCCATCTCCCACATCCCAAAATACACACATGTGATACATGCACGCACACAGGTCCATCATAGACAGAGAACCTAATCACCCTGGAGAACTCTGAAAGCTGGTGCAGAACACATTGCTCTGCAGGAAATGAGAAAGGCTGAGGTATTTCCATATCAATGCTTGTCGTGTCAGCCATTAGCTGAGAGCTACTATCAAGAGGTACTGAGCTCCTGGGCTTGGAGGTGCGAGCCCGTAATCCCAGTATTTGAGGACTGAGCAGAGGAGGATCAAAGTGAGTTTGAGGCCAGCCTGAGCTACACAGTGAGACCCTGTTTCAAAGGAAAATTAAGAGGTATTGAGTGCTCCGTTACACTGATCTGCTAATCAGGAAGGCACCACATCATCTACTAATAAGAAAAAGCCCCCAGGTGAAAAATACTGGCGATAGAAGTTGGAAAGAGGGGTAAGGGCAAGGAAATACTGATAAGAAACTAATAAGCCTATGAACAGAAATGGTTTCTAGGTGATAAAAAAAAAATGTGGGTAGGATTTAGATAATGGAAAGCACTGAAGTTAGGAAAAACAGCATAATCACAAACAGCAAAGTAGGAATGCATAAGGTCAGTGTTTGGGTTTGCGTCTAGATGCCCCACCCGCACCCCCCAGCCCAGCAAAGCCTTGTGCTCACTGATGGGGCTTTTGGGAGGAAAGTGAAGCCTGGTTGGAGGAGGTGGGCCACTGGGGACGTGGCCTGGAAGGGTCTGTCTCCTGCCATCCAGTCCTAATGCCACCCTGGCCCCTGCTGCCAACCGGAAACAAATCTCCTCTGCTGTGTTGCAGTGCCTGCCCTGCAGCCACCATGACGGACAGAAACCTCTGTAAACTGTGAGCCAAAAGAAACCTTTCCTCCATGAACTTGTGACTGCAGATCTGTGTCTCTGCAACGTGTAGGTTACTAGGCCACTCAATATATGGGCCATTTTGGCTAAATCAGAGTTTATATAAGAAATTCCTGAAAATCTATGGTAAAAATATGTGTCATCCATTTAAGGAGAATATCCAATTAACGCTAAAGAATTGCAACTTTTAAGATGCTAAACGGGAAAATAATGAAAAGAATACTGTATTCCTCTCCCTCCATATATGTGTCGCACCTTTACTGTCCTTGGAATGTGAACTTCTAGTGGAAATAGAACCTCCCTAGGGAACGACCTAAAGTACTTAAAACTTGAACATCCATAAATTCATTAAAAAAATTTAAAAATTTGAAACTATGCAAGCCAGGACATAAAAGACAAAATCAGTATTTACCTTTCCTTAAAAACTGTACAAATGCTTCAGGAGAAGTGTGTGTGTGTGTGTGTGTGTGTGTGTGTGTGTGTGTGTGTGGTTCCAGGGATGACCCTGGGCCCTTGTGTGTCCAAGGTTGGCACGGTACCAGTTCAGCTAAATCCCCAGCCCCAGGAGAAAATATTTTGTCATAAAAGAATTCTGCTTAGTAACCGGTCAGTGAGTGATCAAACTAAAACATCACCATTTTGCAACTTCTAATGAAATAGTCCTCAATAGCTGCTGAAACCATTATCGAAAACGCCACGAGGAAAACTTATGTTTATGATTGATTTTATCAGGTTGACAATATTTGAAAGCAATAGTCAACTATAACGTGGCAGAGAGACAACTATACATTGTACACTGAGTGATGTAATAATAAATAAACCTCAAATAATCCCCATAGATGTAATTATTGGCTTATAAGAAATACATGAGGAGGGCCAGAGATTTAGCTCAGTGGTTGCAGCGCCTGCCTCACAAGTGCAAGGTCCTCAGTTCGATCCCAGTGACCACACAGAATGCTGGACGTGGAGACTCACGCCCACCAGCAATCAATACCACATACCACGGTGCCAGGCATGGTGGCTCACACCTGTAATCCCAGCACTTGGGAGACAGAGACATTTGCTGAGCTCAAGGCTTGCCTGGGCTACATAGTGAGCTGAGGGCCAGCCTGAACTACAAAGCGAGACCCTGTCTCAAAAAGCAAAAAATAAATAAATACATGAGGAAAGAAACCCATAGAAAGGCAACCTAAGAAAATTCAGATATGTGGTAAATTACACAGAGCAAAGGACATTGATCTTCAACAAATACATCTTAAAATTGCTGGGACAGTGAGAATAAAAACATTAAAATGTAGTATAGAGACCTTGCTCAGTCTTATTGTGAGTGAATTAGTTAGAAACAAAATATACATAGTAATTGAATAATTTTATATTCATGAATAGGCCATGATATTATTACAGAACTTTGATAAAATTTTAATTATACTAGTAATGTTTTAGTTACATTCTTTTTCAAGGTGCATATCTGTTAGGATATTTATTCACAATTTTAAAAGTTTAGTCCAAAGTATCTATTAGTTATGTGCCTGGATTTATTTCAAAAATTTTAAGGGCTATATTAATACTTGCTGATACTGATAATCCATGAGACTTCATTATATGAATTTATCTATTCAAATATATGTTCAAATACAAAGATTGGGTATTTGAGTGCAGTAAGTACTCAAATAGTATTTCTTTAAATACTATTTCTGATCTCCTGTCTGATCCCAGAAAGCTTCAACATCTTAAGACAACAGAGACTCACCGAAAGAAGTCTAGCACGTTTCAAAAAGGTAGTTACAAAAAGTACAGTGCTAACTAGTATATGTAATATTACTGTTTGAGGCTTCCAAAGCGTCATATCTGCACAGAAGGCAATAATCAGTCTTAAAAGATGTCTGTATATCTTATTGTTGGAAAGAAAGATCTTTGGTCTGGGAATTAGAAAACTGCCAGCACCTAGCTTCGTAACCTCATACATAATTTTTGTAGGTTTTGAGCAGGAAAACACTGCAAATGAATAAGTAGGTGCAACAATGACAACTGTATTATGGATGTCAGCCTCGTCTTTGGCACTGTCCTAAGTCTTTGCATTATTTCATTTAAACCTCACACCCAACAAGTTTTGGGAGGCTTATAATTAAGACCGTCCTGCCTCAGCCTTCCAGAGTGTTGGACTTACAATTGTGCGCCCCCATGACTGGCTGGTACACACTTATTAAAAAACTACCAATCGAGGTAGACATTAACAGATGGTACCATTTTGCACTTGAGGTGAAACGAGGTTTTGTAGGGGCCTTTAACGTTTTTAAGGTCGCGCACAGAAGTGACTTGGTCCACCGCGCAGTCCTGGTTTACAAAACACGATGGAAAACTCAATTGCATGGGACAGTATTGGGCGAGGGGAAGTTGTGAAACTAGATAGGAATTACTAGAGAGCCGAAAATGATTCTCACGGACCGACAGTTTTCTCCTGCGTCACACTTGCTCTCCACAGCTCGCCTCGGGCCTCCGTAACCCGTCCACACACGCGCAGGCTCTCTTCATCTCCTCCGCCGAGCCCGCCCCTCCTCGTCGCGCGGCCTATGACCTTTGAACTACAACTCCCAAGAAGCCTTGCGAGGACACGGGCGCTACACCGGAAGTTCAGGAGGCTGCATCCGGCGCTGAGAAAAGTGCGATTTGATTTTTCCAGCTGTATCCTCTTTGCGGCTACTGTTTTTACTGTGGGTTAATAGTAGTAGTAGCGGAGAACTAGTCGGCCCTCTGGGGGCGGTGAACCCTGTCCCGGGCCTGGCCTCTGGGTCCTGAGGCTCAGCCAGCGCGGGGCTGGAGGGCGCCGCGCCGGGGAGCTAGGGCTCCCGGGACCGGGCGGGGGACTCCTGGGGTTGCAGCGGCTGACTCCACCAGCCCGAGTTTTGAAATCAGGCATTAAAAAATGAAAAAGACAGAAAGAGGGGGAGCGCTGCTTCGGATGTGGTTTCACTTTTAAAAGAGAAATCTTACAGCAGTGACAGGATAGTGAATCCTGAGGTATTTGACCCTTTGGAAAGACCGTACAGGGTTTACAAGTGATTGGTTAAATTGCCGCCCAGTTCCCATTAAATAATGGTTAGTGATTTTAAGTGACAGAGCCTTGTATGAGGTCTTGGTCTCTCGCACTCCAATGGTGTGACCTTGGGCAGGTTTGGGCCCTAAGTTACTTACACATCAGTAAAAGTGGATAGTGACTTGGTTAAACTATAGGTCCTTTTAAACTGGAGATTGTTTGAATATCCTCTTCTTGGATAGCATTTTACCGTCCCTTCAACTCTTTTTGTCGGACCTGTCAGTAAATGAAGAAGTAACAAGCGGCTAGGTGCAGATTTTCTGTGCTCCTCTACAATGAGTAATTATTTCTAGATGACTTTTCTGTTGAGAAAGCGAAGGAGAAGTGTGTTTAATGTGTATTTAATTTATTTGTTAAAAACTTAAAGAGAATGCTGTACACATGAGCGTTGCATTGAAAGTAGTGAATGACACTTTTTTGGAGGACAATTTTGCAATCACCTGGAGTAGTCTGTGGCAAGAGTGACCGTGACCTTAGGACAGTGAAAACCCTGTTGAAAGAAAACCAGAGTAAACAACCTGTAATCAAAGTTTAAGGAAAATAAGTTTAAGAGAAAGCAATGTGGGTGAGAGGGATCTCTTTAGCAATGCTTTGAAGTCAAAAAATTACCGCTTTTGTTACTCAAGTTTTTGAAGCATTGAGAAACTTCATTATGAAAGGAATAAAAATATAAATCTAGAGTAGATGGAAAGTTGTTTTTCAATGTAAAGATCACCTCTAATTTGTAAACAGATTTTAAGTATTAGATTGTTTCCATTCTGTGTGTAGGTTTTAATCTTGTTGTAAGCACTAGACACAAACAGAAAATAGGAAAGGATACAAAATTAGAAAGTTAGCCCATTTTTGCCTACATTTTGTTCAGACTGCACCACGAAGCTGGTCAGCCACATTGCTGTCTGAAAACCTAAGAGACCATCAATTTCAAAAACTATGTTTATACCCTTTCATTTTAGCTTAAGTACCTGATTGCTTAGAAATGGTAGATTAGTTAAATCTGAAATTAGTAGCATTTCACTGGCAAAAAAAAAAGTCTTAGAAGACATTGAAAATTTCATAGACAATTGAAACATCCATCTTCACATATCTACACACATCGCTCAGTGTGTCCCTGTGACATATAATCCATGATTAGATAACATTTATTAAGAAGTATGGGACAAAGGCTTCTTTTTTTAACACCAAAGGGACAAAGCAGACAGAGTTCATGATTTGCAGAGCTTTCTAATTCAAGAACTTTGACCAACAGAATTTGTATCCAATAATAGATCAGAAATATCTGGTCATCTAATTTGTGACAAGGATAATACTCTAGTCCCACGAGAAGAAGTGATGGGAGGAATAGTGCTGAGTCATAGGAATTAGCTGTTGGAATAAAACATATCTTGACCTAACCTACCTCCCACCATGCACAAAAATCGCTGCCATATGGATTGCAGAATTAACTGTGTGAACTAAAGCAATAAATTATTTTTATGTGAAACTTAGGAAACTATTGCATAATTTCTTCAAGGGCAGGGGCCTATACCTGGTACCGTAGAATCAGAACCCTGCAAAAACCCTCTGCCTGCATTTTAATCTGCCTTACCCTCTCCCTTTCATGTCCCTGCTCCATCACAAAGTCCCCTGATTAGAGACCTGCCTTTTGAAATGTTGCTGCCCCTACCCCCATCTTAACCCTCTTCATTTTGTTAAAGCGCCTGTTAAATTATTTTTACATACCCTCCCAGCGGCATAGAAATTATCCTCAAGTGATCACAATTTTGAAACAAATATTGTGAAGGCAGTTGACTATAATTACATTTTAAAGAATGCATTGCTTTGGAAACTGTTACTCTTATGCTCACGTCAGTGTTCAAAGAATATTCATTGAAAAATGCAGTTGCAAATGAATTTTACCCCCTATTTTCCTTTGTGAAGGAAGAAATGTCTTCTGTTAAAGGAAATGCCAAACGGGAAATAATTTCAGACTTTCATAGTTCAGCTGCTGAAGGAGACCTTGCCAAGTTAACAGGAATACTGAGTCTTTCTCCGTCTCTTCTCAATGAAACTTCTGAAAATGGCTGGACTGCTTTAATGTATGCTGCAAGAAATGGACACCCGGATGTTGTCCAGCTTCTGCTTGACAAAGGGTAAACATTTCTGGCTCTACCATGAGTTTGTGGTTAAGTTCTGTGTTATGTATATCCTTTCAGATTTTACTTCTAGTTATATTTACATTTGGAGGCCAGTAAGTAACTCATTTGTCAGTTTATTCTATAGAAAGGATAATTCTTAACAAAAACTGGTAACTCTTTTTTTTACTGGTTCTGGGAATGAAACCCAGAGTTTTATGCATGCCAGGCGAGCACTCTACCTCTAAGCTACATGGACGGCTATGGTGTCTTATTATTATTTGTCATATTTAATAATACAGGAAATTTATGAATAATCTATCTTCTTCTCCCACATAAAAAATACAAACCACACTATGATTACCAAAGATACTATAAAATTTTCATATATCTTTATAGTGTATAAAACTAGTTTTTATGAGTATGCAAAAACTGTAAGTATCCACTATCTCTAACCTTTCCACACTGTGATTATTCTTTTAATCTTCCCAATAGTAAACTGTGTACCAAATAAAAAAGTAATGTGTATAACGATTAAACAGAGAGACTATAATGTATACCTAGAAATACTGTGTTGAAATAAATATGAGAAAATGTTTACTTCCAATTTTATTTTTCCTTCCCAATTGTTTCTTCCATCTATAGGTGTGATAGATCAGTTGTCAATAAATCAAAGCAAACTGCACTGGATATTGCTGTATTTTGGGGTTATAAGCATGTAGCTAATTTATTAGCTAATGCTAAAGGTGGGAAGAAGCCTTGGTTCCTAAACAGTGAAGTGGAAGAATGTGAAAATTATTTTAGCAGAACTCTACTGGATCGAAAAAGTGAAAAAAGAAATAATACTGACTGGCTGCTAACTAAAGAAAGCCATCCATCCACAGTTTATATCCTTTTCTCAGATTTAAACCCCTTGGTCACTCTAGGTGGCAATAAAGAAAGTTTCCAGCAACCAGAAGTCAGGCTTTGTCAGCTGAACTACACAGATATAAAGGATTACTTGGTGCAGCCTGAGAAGATCACCTTGATATTCCTTGGAGTGGAGCTTGAAGTGAAGAACTTGCACAGTCATACTGGAGAAATCCCGAGAGAAGAGGAAGATGGGTTGGTGGCTTGGTTTGCTCTGGGCATAGACCCTGTCGCTGCTGAAGAATTTAAGCAGACACATGAAAATTGTTATTTTCTTCATCCTCCCATGCCGGCCCTTCTGCAGTTGAAAGAGAAAGAAGCTGGTAAGAAATGAACTCTGCTTGCTTCTTTTGGTAATAATCTGAGTTTTGAACTGAGTCAAAGTTCTATGTGTTTATAATTTCCAGGAGGCCCATGTTTTCCAGTAAGTGGTAAAAGAAGGTTATCTTCATTAGAAATGTCCTAAAATATTCCTCACTAACACTGCAGTCTTGGGCAATTACAGTGTTTTAATCACCCAAGTTAGTTTCCTAAAATCGACCTAAATGTGTGATGGTTTCATTTAATTCTTCAGCTACTGTTACACACAGAACAAAACCTCAAATCCCTCAACTGTTTTTTTCCTCTTGCTGAGTCTTTATCCCATGCTGAGAACTAGAGTTTTAATCTAAACGCCATAGAAATGTTGTTAGCTGGCCAATGCTTTTTGTCTGCATGTGCATTTTTTAAAGAAAAACCTCCTATAGATGCTTTTACAGTGTGAATTGTAGGAGGAATAACAGTAAAATACGGAGTCAGTGATGAAGGAACTCTGTATTGTAACCCAGTTAAGTTGCCATGGTGGCAAGAGCGATGGAGATCTTGAGATACTCTGGATGTAGAACTGATAGCCATTGGTGTCTAGTTGAGAACCTCAGGAGTGGGAGATAAATGGTGCTAACCTCAACTCACTCATATATTAAAGTGCTAATAATAGACATATCCAAAAAAGGAAGAACATTCGTGAAGTATAATTGAGACACAATCAACAATAACTGCTGATGGATTAAGTAAGAGACATAAAGATAAAAGGCAAGAATGACTGCCAGGACAGCGCAGTGACATTTCTTGATAGTGAAGGGTGATGGGTAGAGCAGGGGCAGCCAGACAGTCTTGGAGTCATGCCAGAGTTTTCTTTCAGGTCATCTCAGTCTTTGAGAGGGATCTTAGAAGTTCTCCAGGAACCACCAAGTTTAGTTCTCATGTTCCTTGGGAACTACCAAGATTACGTAGACAGTTGAAAGCAGCAGGAAAAAGGCCTAAATCCATTGGAATTCACAGGGTAGGTATAACCAGAAGGGCCAGAGAAGGTGACTGCGGTGCCGTAATATAGGAGGAAACCGAGACCACAGAGGAGTTTAAGAAGAGAGTGCTCAGGTGTATCGAATGCCGTTAGGAGTTCAAGTACATTTTTAAAGAACCTTTAGTCTAGCATTGTGAAACTGCTGGTGAATTTGACACGAGGAATGTTAGTGACATGGAAGGAACGGAAGTAATGATTTAACGGGAGGCAAGAAAGAGAGCAAAGCTCTTTAGAAAACAATGTATGTATATTATCGCTTGAGAACATTACACCTGCATATTGGTTTTTTACAGTGTATTGCAGCATGAAAGCTCTCTGTGCTTTTTTTAAAAGGAGTGGTAGCTCAAGCGAGATCTGTTCTTGCCTGGCACAGTCGATACAAGTTCTGCCCAACCTGCGGAAGTGCAACTAAGATTGAAGAAGGCGGCTATAAAAGAGTGTGCTTGAAGGAAGACTGTCCTAGTCTCCATGGCGTGCACAATACATCCTACCCCAGAGTTGGTAAGCTTTTTCTTTTGCAGCTGCTGGGAATCCTGGGGAATGAGACATTTCTGGAAGGACATGTTTTTAAAGGCACTAAAAGGCTTCCCTTTCTATTGAGAGCGTGTTTAAGAAATGCATAGTGATTTTTTTAACTTCAGGTAATTCAGTATGAATTTGATAAGCCAAAAAAGAAGCCCTGAGAACTTCGGTGTCTGCTTGAAGTCTCACCAAAGCAGTAGAGCCAGGACTAGGTTCTCATTTCTGCCAGTGTCTCCCTTTACTTTCTTTCCTTCTCCCTGCTGCGTTGTGTCTGCTGTAGTTTGGAAATCTGACAACCCCGCGCTTTATAACTGTAAAAGAAGAACAAATAGACTCAGCAGCACCCAAGGAGGTCTCCACAGAGTAAAAGCAGAGCTCAGTGACATCTGTTCTTCTTGTTCCAGAGTCATTTACTTCCTAGTTCTTCACTTGATCTTAGCCAAAAGGCCAAGAAGCGGTACTTCGTAGTTCTTAACCATGACCAAGTGGGAAGAATTTGCTACCTTAGTGACTTTTACAGGGGTGAACTCTTCTTTTAAATTTTGTCATGAATTTAACAAGCTTAAACATGGAGCCAAACGTATTTCTTAAGACTGGATTGGAAAAGAGAAATCTATATTGACTATAAAAGTTTAATTATTTTTTCTGCATTCATGTATTAGAGTCAGGCTTTTTGCTCATTAAAAAATAATATGCAAACCATCCCATGGGTACAGAATAAATGTTGCTGAGGTCGTGAGAAGGAAGGCAAAAATGATCTTCTTTAGCTTACTGATAGTTTACCATGCCATTTCTCTGAGATAACCCATCATCAGCCATGTCAGAGCAGAAAGAAATAATCTCTTATAAACAGAAAAGAATCTTGTTCCTTGGGAAAATGCACCTCTAACATCATCCTACCAAACAGTGACTTTGCACAGTGAGTCTAAATTGTTTTTTCTTGTCATTCAGATACCCAATTTCTTTTCCCAGATCCAGTAGTAATCATGCAAGTTATTCATCCAGATGGGACCAAATGTCTCTTAGGCAGACAGAAAAGATTTCCCCCAGGCATGTTTACGTGTCTTGCCGGATTTGTTGAACCTGGTAAGCTTTATCTGAGTACATTGTATGATTTCATTTAACTTACAATTTCCAAATCAAAATTTCAGATAGGCCCGGAGTTATAATTTCTAATAAATTATCATGTTATAAAACTGAGTATTTTTTTAGAAAGTCTAAACATGGTATCATTTTAAAGATATAATTTAAACATGGTATCATGGTCATATTTTGCTGCTAAGTTCATTTATTAAAGCTTCAGTGCTAGCTCTCCCATCTGTTGTTCTTGGCCATGCTCCTAGATGGTTTGCACCTCTTTTCCGTTGGTGTCTTAGCTGTCGTCTTCCACAGGCCCTGGTGGTCACCCCGGCTGTCAGCCGCGTGCCCTGGAGTGTCGCTCTGTGCCACTGCTCGACTTACCCCCTTGGCGCGTAGTGTCCCCCGCTAGGACCCATAGCCATTTACTATCTGCTTTCTGGACGCCATCCCAGCAAAGCAGGAACTTCGGTTTATTCATTTCTGTCTCCCAAGCCCTGAAGCAGATGTCTCACATGTGTAAGGGACTCAGTGAGTATCTGTGGAATTAAACAAATGCACACATTGAATTAATTAACGTTGCATTCCAACTTCCAACTTAGCCTGGTCCCTGGGTCACAGGAGCACACCTGTGGGGTATAAGGCACATTTCCGGAGGGTATAAGGCACATTTCCGGAGGCTCTGTGTGTTCCTCTCACATCCCCGCACCACAGTAGTAGGCGCTGTTACAGCAGCGGGAAACATGAAGGACTAGGGAGGCTCTCTCACCCGAGACCATTCAGACAGGCAGTTTGGCTTCCGAGTCTTTGTTCCCTAATCATTTTGCTGCCGCTCCCAGTTCTAGGTCAGTGTTTAACTGCAGGCGCTGTTCCATAGGCGGACGTTCGTGTGCGTCCCTCCTGCTCTGTGGGCGTGTAGCACGCGTTAAGGCTCCTCCCGTTACAGACAGTATCTTGTACTTCGACTTAAGCACACTCCGAAGGACGTGTTCACAGAGTAAAGGGCGAGCTCACGTGCCGCGAGCATCTCAGCCTTTTCTCCATGGCACCAAAGGGCACAGGCGGGCGTTCCTGCCGGGGCACACTCCCTCCAGCTGCCGCAGTGTCCCGTTACTCCCTGTCTCACCGAGTTCGGATTTTCCTGCCCTTAAATTTGTCATTCTGAGGGGTCTGAAACAGTGTGTCATTGTTTTCATTTTCCTGTTTTTGCTGATGGAGCATCTTTTTCACATTTGCACTGTGTAGTTTTCCTTTTCATTGAATTTTAAGTGCATATATCTTCTGGCTGTTTTTGTTTGGGCTGTTTATTTTCCTTTTTTTTATTTTAAGAATTTTCAGATAGTTGTACTGTGGACCCTTGACTTACGAGCTCAGTTTGTGAGGACTGATTGTTACTCAAGTTGATTGTAACTCACGTCTGGTTTCCCCCATAAAAACAACAGTAAATGTTAATCTCATGCTTTTAGTATTTCATTAGCTTATGACCTGTTTTGCTGTAGAGTAAATTGCCAGCTTGCAAAGGGAGAACAGTTGTAAATCAGATTCATTCTTCAGACGACGGGAGTCTCGTACACCTGTGACACAAATAGCCAATGCCCACCGCTTTGCCCCCTAGTGGCCCCTCTATACGTATATTTACGTCTCTCCCCACTTTTCCTCCTGCTTCCTGACGCCCTAGGCTCTGAGTGGGCACTGACCACGGTCTACTGTCGCGCTGCACGGTGAGCGCGCACAGCACAACCGTGTCGGTGTCCAGCAGCCACGCGAGCCGCTTCCGCGATATGTGCCCATCTACCAGTATTCTTAGTGCAAGGTCTATTTGTATCTGTAAATATTTGCAACTCGGTGTATTTTAAGTTCTTAATTTTTTGTAGGAAATCTATCAATATTTGAAATTAGAAACTACATTTAATAATGTATTTTGTTCAAGTAACACTACATTGCAAAATATCTATAAATTTCCTGATAAATTTAGTTAGAAACTTTTCCTCTATTCAGATTTTTAAGTATGTGAAAATAAGAAATATAAAGGACTTTTATAGGCATCACGTGTTCTCATGGCTGAATCAACAGTCATTTAAAGGAAAACGATTGGTTTAAAAAATACTGAATTTCATTTTATGTGGTTTTTAAAAATTTTTTCAGTGTCCTGAAAAGTTATCTACAGTAATTGTTTGACAGTGTGACAAAATAGGAAAGACCTAGCCATTCCTAAGGGTCGTGTGATGATAATGTAAATATTTAGTAAAAGTGTGTAAGACATTATATAAGATGTATGTTTAAAGTTTAGCCAGTAGTGTGTTATAAACAGTTGTAGATTTTACAATTATTATTTGTAAAATGTACCTGACAAATATGAAGTTTTAATAAATGAAAAGTTCCTTGTTGACATTTTGATATTATAAATATACCATATGCTTTTAAAAGCAATTTTTTTTCTCTTTCTCTTATATTAGTATTCTTTGAATTCAGTTTCTCTCCAAAGTGATTTTCAAATGTTTGCACCATTCGGAGCACAAAATGTCCAGGGTATGTCCATCACCACCTTGTTCTTTTGCCCCACTTGATTAGGGGAGACAATAGAAGATGCTGTTCGGAGAGAAGTGGAAGAGGAAAGTGGAGTCAAAGTTGGTCATGTTCAGTATGTCTCTTGTCAACCATGGCCAATGCCCTCCTCCTTAATGATTGGTTGTTTAGCTGTGGCAGTGTCTACAGAAATTAAAGTTGACAAGAATGAAATAGAGGATGCCCGCTGGTTCAGTAGAGAACAGGTAAAGTTCAATTTAATTTCCTTCTTCTATTGATTGTTCTCTGACAGTATTGGTTTGGGCACACAGGAAGGAAGCATATTTTCCACAAGTTGAATGAAGGACTACAGCCCTCTCATTATGTATGGATTACGGTATAAGTGATAGTTCCATGTAGGAAGACTGTGTGTTCACTGATTGCCCTATTTTAACTCATTCAAGTAACGATGGATTCCAGGTCATTTCACTTTTAACATGCCATTCCTTTAAGTTAATGAGAATAGTTTCCAGTGGACCTAAAGTATGTAAGCATTAGTTCAGAGATAAGAAATGGGAATATTTTTCTTAAACTTGTTTTATATTTTGGTTCACAGCATTGAAACAGGTAGCTCTCAAAACGAAACCAGTAAAAATAAATTTTTTTAAGTTTTTGTTTTGAAATATGCCAAAGACCAAGAATGACATAACCATGTAACAAACATACACTCACAAGAACTTAAAACAGCAATCCATCATAATAAAATGCAAGATAAATTACTTCTCTGTTCTTCATGACCTAACATTTATGTGAAAAACAAATGGATACACTATAGTAGTGAAGACCTGAAATCCTTTCTGACTACCCACATCAAATTTATTTATTTTATACTCATTCCCAAAAGATAGAAATTATTGTTTCAGAATTTTAGAAAAGGGAAACATCCCATAAGTTGACTTTTCTTTGAAATTAAATGTGGAGCATATATTCTGCTTTTTCATGACTTCATTTTTATCAGGGAATATGTCTTTTTTGAGCATCTGAAAAATTAAAACACTAATTCAATGAAACAATTAAAAATGCTGTACCAAATTTTGCATGTTGAGCATGGATATTGTCGCTTCCTAGTGTTGCTATTTACTGCAGAAGCCAACCCATTTCCACTGAAAAACCTAACACATCTTATGTATCCTAGGTCATGGATGTTCTAACCAGAGGGAAGCAGCAAGCATTCTTTGTGCCGCCAAGCCGAGCTATTGCTCATCAGCTGATCAAACACTGGATCGGAATGAACCCCAATCTCTAAACCTAAGCACTAAGCTCTGAGAATTATTTTATCTCTAACACTGTTTTTCAAACAGGATTATAAATGTTTAGTGCTCTTTAGAGTGTCATGACACAAAATACCACGCTGGGCTATGAGAATATTTTCTAATCCTTTTCTCCATTAACCACAGAATTCACATTTTTATAAATTTCAGCATTGCCTCAGATTTTGTTAAATTTGGATGAAACTGTGAAGTTTTTGATTATGCATCATAGTATTATCTTACACCATGTTGTAAGCAATATGTTGTAGAAATGTGAATAAGCCTAAATTTCAGGCCTCTCAGAGGTATTAGTCTGCTCAGTAAAATTCCTTATTTGAGAAATGAAACAAAATTGTAGTGAATTTTGACCTTGCATTGAGTTTTAGTTACCTATTCACCATAAAGGTCCTTTAAGTTTTCAAGACCTGATTTTTGCTCACTTTTCTAGCACAGCCCCACCTACCCTTCTTCCTGGTTCTCTTGCACTAGCAGAGGTAACAGCGTTGGTGCTGTGACACTGCCCTTGCTAGTCTGATCTGGCTAGTGCTCACAATTTCTTACTTTAACAGCCAATTCTGCTAGTGATCTCAGAGTATCACACTCAGAAAAAGAACTACCGTGAGAGCACTCCACTGTATGTGGCCTTCTTGACCTAAAATTAACTCATATATCTGTTTGTATGTTGCTTATCCCCAAAGTTGTTCTTAAGATAAATCAATATACTCTACTTTTTCACTGAAATTATACATATTTGAAAGGAACTATCCTCAATGGTCAGATATTAAATAGATCCCAGATATATTTACATATTCAGTTAAAAGTAAGTTTATTTCATTTTGTGATGAGGAATGTATCTGTGTCATTAACCACCAATACTTAAAATGTTCAAATCCAAAATCTTTATTTTGACTTTAAGTCATCCTAAAAAGCCTTGTCGAGCACATTTTAGAGCTAAATCAGTAAGATTTTAGAGAAAGGATATTTTAGTGGTTCACACTGTATAGCATAGAGACATTTTTGCAAGGCTGCTTTGAAATATTTTAAAGGCTATAAATTTACAAATTTACATAATTTAGCTCTTCACTATTATTTGTTAGAATTCAAAGAAACTTTGAGGCAATATATGTACGTAATTGCCTTCATTTTATAGGTAAGTGAAAGGAAATACTAGAAGGTACAATTCACTAATGGGTGAAACTTACACCAATAATTGATTATAACAGCCTGTGCTATGTAACCCAGGGCAAGAGTCTAACATTAATAAAAAGCTTTTACCAAAAGTATATGTGGACTAGATTAAGAAAAAGGGATGAAAAGAAGAATAAATTTAGCTTGCTAAATATCGCTAAACCTTGAGGTTTAATACTATTTATCTTATAAAGATAACTTTGTTGGGAAAAACTTTTTACTGATGAGCAATTTTTAATAGTGGAGGCTTATTGATATCAGGAATTTAAACCAAATTAAGACTTACACAGGACATTTATAGGCATGATATAATAGTGACTGCATAATCACATAGAAAGTAAGTGCCTTGGTCATTATGAAATATAATGACTTAAGGGTCAATTCTACTCCAAAAGTACTTTCAATACCTGCAGATTCTAATATTTCACAGTATACACCAGGTTTACCTAATGTTAGGGTTGGCAAGTACAATATAAAGTATCAACAAGTTATAAATTCAGTTTCAGATATTTAATTCTTTACTTGAGAAAATTCGTATCTAAATTATCAGTTTAATAAACACTACTAAATTGCTAACCTCTGAGAGGTGAATCAGTACATGTAAAGGAATAACCAATTCAAAAACTGACACAGGTGTGTTATGAATGTATTCTAATGGAAACGATATGACATTAAAATATTTATTTTGTTTTGTGTGCTTCACATTTTTTAATGTTTTGATAAATTTCTGCCAAGTAGAAAAAGCTCAACTTTAGTCATTAGCCCCTGTTTAGAAGTATGATGAGGGTTAAAAAAAATGGAAAAGCCCTCTTTAAAGTTTCCATTATGTGGAATAAAGCTTGGGTTTGAGGCCCAGGGACTGAGAGCGCTCACGGAACGCTTCCTTAGCAGGCACAAGGCCTTTCTCCAGTGGAGAAAGTAATCTTGGGATCTTAAATTTTGTTCTCTGGGATCAAATACATGCATGTCCACACATGGTCTAGCAACCCCCTGCATAAAGTAAATAATTTTTAAACTCCAGCCTTAAGGCTAGTAATACTCCCAGCCTTGGCATTTGGAAAGCTGTCTTTGTTCACGATTCATCAAGATTTAAAGGCATATGTATTTTATTTGAAAAAATGAGTAAATCTGTCAACAATTCAGGTGGGGATTCGAATGAAGACTGAAAAGGCTAACAGAAGTGAGACCAGTGGACAGAAGAAGGAAGTATAAATTTGTTGACCCAGATAAACTAGATGAAATCTCATATAAAGTGGACAACTGGTCCTACGTCGACACTACTCATATAAATTCAACAAACATTAGGTGAAAGTGTTCTGTGAAACTTAATTTTGTAGAATAAAATTGCCCCAATGTAGATTTCATTAGAATTTATAATAAGTTAACCAGTTTTGAATATATAGGAGAGTTGGGTGCTATATGTCCAATGAAATATTTTAAAGGGCAATTTTCTCTGGTCAGAAAAAAGTGTGGGACAAAGTAAATTCATTGTGCAGAATTGGGCGTGTCTGTCTTCAGAAACAAAATGTGGGTCTTGGGGCAAAGCAGGAGTTGGGAAAGAAGGACCCAGGAACCTGGTGCTCTTGTAGATGTGTGTGATCGTTCGAGACCGGCACTTGGGAGCTGTGCAGGGAGAGGCTGGAGGAGGCAGCTTTAGTAATGCTGCCGATCACCCACGTCTTCATAACATCAATGATTAGCAGCTAACTAGAAAGAAAAATACTGAAAACGACTTAGCTTTTTCTTCTCTATTCCTTACTTTCTTCCTAACCAAGATGCTCAGGGTGGAATTCAAAGCAGCTTCTGATTGTGTACAGTAAAAATTTCTAACAACTACTGTAAAATAGGTTATTCTCAAAGTAGTTTGGTCAAAGGATGGGCCATCCAAGTAACAAAAAATGTTATGAGAAAGATAGGAAACTAGTGGCCAGAAGTTTTGTTTGGGGAAAAAAAAAATGTTATTTCAACTGATGGAATAAAGCATTCGGGCTAATAAGCATCCTCCTGTTTTTATTGAAGGGTATCCGCAGACACTCCTTAAAAACAGCACATTTTTCTTTCTTCCGCCCTGAATACCATGTTCCCATCATTATAGCAAAGCAGACAAAGCCTTAACACCAGACAGTGGGTATTTCCCAACTTCCCATTATAATATGTTCTCCAGGATAGTGAGGCTGACAGTGAATTTTAAGTCAGAGGAAAAAAAAAAAGTTTCTGCCGGTGGAAACATTTTTTCTTTGTAATTGGAAATCTGATAGGTGACAAATTTCAGCTAAAAACCAAAGTGTTCTCGGTTTCCATTCGTGTATGTATGGAAACTACACTAAACCAAGTCGTTGTCTGATTTCAGTAGATTAAGGACATTCTTCTAACGGCTTATGTTGTGTCCTTATTTTTACTGTTCGGGAAGTTGCACCAAGGAGTAGAAAGTGGAAATGATACTCTCACCCTATTTTAGAACAGTGAATGGGTAAGTGGTGTAGTCTGAAGCTAATTTTTGTTTACTTTTCAACCTGCCCATTTTGCTCTAGCAGAATTGCAGTGTACAGGGACTGCCGTCTGAACGCAGCACAAGAGCACCTCATTAATATGTATTACTGCTCTCAGGTGACAGCGAGCTGAAATCGTCTCTATCAGTGAAAGTAAAGTGATTTTAAATGCCACTTAACAGCTTTAGTGCAGAGTCATCAGACGTATTTCTTGTGTTTATGGAACAAGTTTGAACGCTCCAGTACCAAACTGTGTAGAAAATTTGGAACTTCACAGAAAGGATGCCATGATGTGCGCAAATTCAATCCTCGGGGGCTTTCTTGGTCCTGCCTATCACAGGAAGGGCTTCAGGGGGGGTATATAACTGAGAGAAAGTTTGTAGGAATTCCATATGTGGTAGGATGACAGAAATAACCATGTGTACTAGACCTCAAAGTTTTCATGTGAAGATATTTCCAGAATATATCCTGAATTTATTTTGTACAGATTACCAGGTATGCCATACTAAGCTTTTTCTCTAGTTGCCAGTTACTTATCTCATGAATAATAACATTTGTATTGCCCTCTGATGGTAAATTTATCAGTAGCAGTGAAAACAGTATATACGTTCTCCTCGTTCAGTATGTCACATCAATACTAATAAATATACGAGTTCACACTCAAACTCAGACCTTCAGGCTTCATTAAGGTTATTTTTAACTTGTTCTTTCCGAAGTATTTCTAAAAATTACTTATGAATCCCTTTTTGAACAAGCTAAAGAAGCAACTAGTTCTCAGAATAAAAGCACACAAAACTTTCAAAGTGATAATTACTTCATTTTCTTAATTCTGTTAAATGATTCTTATGTGGCTAGAAGCAAGTACATTTTTTCAGAGGTACATTGTTTACAAATAATTGGAGAACCAAACCTGAAGTATTTCACTCCAAATCTCTGCTCATAAGAGCTATTTTAAAGAAAAAATGTCACATTGCATAGACGAAAGAACTTTTAGTCTTAATTTTCAATCTCTGATTTTGGTCATTTTTCAAACTTTATGGATAGGAGACCTTCTCTACTTAAATTTCTGTCTCCAGTAATCAATTAAACATACCTACCTAGGTGTTCTGGATCTCCCAAATATTGTGCATTTTAAATTATCTTTCTTCTTCTTTCAGAAGTCTTACCCAGAATGTAAATTTGGGCATTATTATTATTGTTAATTTAACTACTTCATTTCTCATTCGATTGCACCCTGCAGTCAATTTCTGAAGTCTGTGCCTTGTAGTTCCAAATGCTTCTTAAACTTCCATTTCCTCCCTGCTCCTTACTCCCTATAATTTCTAGTCTCAGGGTCTTTCTCCCCTCCCCCCGCCGTCTTTCCTCCATTCACTACCACCATCGTGCATCAGACCAATTACCTGATTTCTACTTCTTAAATTTGTCTCCTCGCCTCCAGTTTCATTCCAATCTCCTTTGCACACTGTGGCCAGCTATCTCATTATTAAGTAGTATTTGCTTTCCTTTATCTTACAACTTCAAAAGACCCTCTCTTTGGGTAAAGGAAAAATCCGATTTCATCAGTACATCATTTTATGTCTCGATTTCAACTCTTAAAATTTCTTTTTTTTTTTCAAATTCGTATGTTCGTACCACAGTTTGTTCTTAAAAAGAACAGTAGAAGAACCTAAATTTCTATGATGAATCAGTAAGAGTCACTAAACACTATCTGAATAATTATGACAAGGATATGCTATGTATAGTTTAAATAGCTATATATAGCTATATTTTTAGTGTTCATTGGTACATATGTGCAATGCATAATAACTATATTCACCATGGACAATTGGGAACACATTTAACTTTTTTGTCATCCCCTTTCCACTTTCCCTTCCCTCCAACCACCTTCCTCCATCTTGTAATTCCTTTGCTACTACAAAAGATTGTTCTCATTACACTTCTGAACTGTATTTTTATTGACATACTACTACATGAGGTTTCAGAAATCTTAAATCGGAGCTGAGGTACGTGTCCTAGTTTTGCAAATGAACGTGTGGAATCTAATGAAAGTCAAATGACTCTCCCAAGGTCAACGAAGGACACGGACGTAGCACTGAGATTTAAGTCTTCTGAATCAGGAACTATACATTCCCCACACCGTGTGCATCCCCACCCTCTACCACACGCAGAGAACGGAACTCCCCAGGAGGTAACCTCATCAGTGTAAATAGCCAAGATACATTATTTCTTTCCATTTTGGTCTGGGATTTTTCTATCTCATTTCTACCATCTGAACGTTGTGTCTCCATTTCCTCTGCATCCCTAGCAGAGTTCCTAAGCCACAAAAGCACACAGGGCCTCGTTGTGCGCTACAAGCATATTAAAAATAAGCTATTAAGAATGATTAAGATAGACAATAATAGACTGATTAAAGGATAATAGACCATTCCTGACACTGCATAAGATTAAATATGCTAATCAGATTTTGAATTTAGGGATGTCATTCCAAAGTAGAACAGTGCAAGGTGTTCACATCTTCATTTCTCTTGCCTTTCAAACTACATATTGTCTCGTATTTATGTTTCCTTCAGAGCTGAGAGATTTATGAAGGCTTTACCCAGGTAAGCTGAATATATATATATATTTCCTTTTTGAGTGAATTATTCTCTATTTTAATCTTTGATGTCCTAAATTAGTTGCTTGTCAAAGGATAATAGCTAAGGAAATTATTCGAATGTTATATATTTGAAGACAATTTAACAACATATTTCTTTCCAATCATAAAATATACAGCAGCTGTTTCTAACTTACTCTGTTACCAAAGAGAGAATGGAGACATCATAAAAAAAATTCTAAATAATCCATGTGTTTAGGCCTCTTTTCTTTACGCTAAGAAAGACATCATATGTGCATTTGAATAGCCATTATCCATATCCTAATTTGGTTATTTCAAATAAATTGTGCATTTGGAAGGCAAAGAAAATGCAATTGACAAGCTGGGCTTCTAAGCATAATTGAAATTCATTCTGAATGCAGGAAGGGTCAGTTTCATTTCTAAGCAGGAGACCTTGTTTTGAATTCCTGTGTTCTGCTTGTTTCCCTTACTGCATTAAATTCACTAATTACCAAAATGATTTCTTTACCTACTTAAGTTGGTAGAGTTTTTCTCCATTAATTTTATACTTAATTTTGCTTACATAAATGTTTATAATTAATTATAACTAGATTCATTACCCAAAACATGGTGCTCTGAGCTCAAAAAAGAAGAGATTCAAGGTTTTCATATTTTTCTATAATAATTTATTTATTCTGTGCTCTGGGCCAAATTTTGAGGATTTTTATTCTGGCCAATGTCTTTTATGTAAATAATCCCCAACTGAACTTTGAAAAATCACCTATGTACAGTCTTGCTGTCAGTTGACCTTTAAATAATGTGTCTTGAGATTTTTTAGGACAGCATATGTTTTATGTTTGCTCTGGAAGATTCCTTTTACCATTAAGGATTCAGCCAGGTTTTCTTATATTCCTTGCTCAGAATTTGAACATTAGATAGTTGTTAATCTCCTTTCCTTAGAATTTAAATTTTGTTTATAAGTATCCTAAAATCCTTTGTTTAAAAAAAATTAAAAATTCCCTACCATTTACTTTTGTTTTATGACAATCAGGTAAGAGCAAATGATTTTTTTAAAAAGGTTATGCGAGTCATTTAACTTTTTTTTTTTTTTTTTGAGACAGGGTCTCGCTTTGTAGTTCGAGCTGGCTCTGAGCTCACTATGTAGGCCAGGCAAGCTTCAAACTCAGCAATCCTCCTGTCTCTGCCTCCCGAGTGCTGGGATTACAGGCATGAGCCACCACGCCCAGCCATTTAACTTTTCATATAAGTTTGTAGTGACCATGTGATGAAGCTATAATTAGGATGCTCATAGAATAGTCTTGGTGTCTTCCCTCCAGGGAAAAATATCCAATTTCTATGTTTTCAAATAAGTCTCTAATTCACACATCAAGAATTTAACTGTCATAGTGCCGGGCGTGGTGGCTCACGCCTGTAATCCCAGCACTCAGGAGGCAGAGACAGGCGGATTGCTGAATTCCAGGCTTGCCTAGGCTACATAGTGAGTTCAGGGCCAGCCTGAACTACAAAGCGAGACCCTGTCTCAAAAAAAAAAAAAAGAGAGAGAATTTAACTGTCATGTGTCAGATTCTGAACTCTTTCAACAAAGAGATGCCTCGTTCATAGACTGGTGCCTCATTATTTCTGCAAAAGGTGGAATAAAACTTTTGAATGTGATCTGAATTTTGAGAATGAACATACACTACCCAAACCATACTAACATAGCATTCTCATCTCATGAGTCTACCCAGGCCTTGGTGAATTTGAGATGGAATGAGATGTTAACTCTGTTCAATATAAACCAATCAGAAAATGATTAAATTAGCCTAACATATTCATTCAAAGTATAATTTATCAGCGGACAGACTGTCATTCGCAAATGTTTTTATGGTAGTGTACAGTCAGCACCTCCAGCTCTGTGAAATGGAAGGTCAAAACAAGATATCAAATATATCTTTCTAAACAAATGACTTTTTATTGCTTTACAAAACAAGTGTTGGATGTTTAGTCATGTATTTGAATGCTTATTAGCATGGATCTCAGGTTTTTCTTACTCTAGATTTTAGCAGTGTGATTATACATTGGTTTTCCTTCATTCTAGGTTACAAAAGAATGAAGATATAAAGGGTGTTTCCTTTGAACATTCCAAAATGCTCTAGTGTCTGCCGAACTGACCAGGGGATGACAAACCCCACTGAGCCACAGGCATTTCAAGTTTTGTATAAATTACACACAGAGGTTTCTGTGTGAAGATAGGAACATGTATATTTAAATACCGCTTAACTAAAGTCAAGGTTACATATTTCAAAATTAAGAGGAAATTATTTAAACCCAGCAAGCAATGACAGTTTCACGGTTATTAAGCCAGAAGAGAAGCATGGCTCTGTGTATTGTAGTCACAGAAGACATACTGTGTCTCCATGGGAAAACAGACAGAATTCCCCTTCAGAAAACTCACAAGCACTTCCCATTTAAATATAGAAAGTCTTGATCTGGAAATGGTAGTCCTGAGATGGATTCAATTTGCCTTTTGTTTCAGTTTCTTTGCTAACTTCTAGAAGGTATCTAATGATATATGCAAGTGCATGTATGTGCTTTGTTCTCTTTCTCTTCTTCTTAGTGGAAATGCATCTTTTCCTTATTATTTGAACTTTATTATTTGAAATAAGGGTGTTGGAATGAAATTATCTTATTGTACACAGCACAATGTGTCAGAGAGGAGTAAAATGCAGCATGGAACTGAGTGTATTTTGGAAATGTATTTCTTAAGAGAAATTCTGAATTCCTTGTGTTGATCAAGACCGAGGAGGGAAAGCCACAATTACAGATGGTTGAGCTCTAGCAGCTAAAATCATCTTAGAGTTCTTCATGTTCCAGCTGGAAGTGAACAGAATGGTTCTTCCTTCGTACTGTGATATTTAACTCATGCATCATTCTCTGTGTTTGATTAGCTGAACTTGCACTCTAATTGTCATTCCAAAGCCAAAAGGGAAATGAAGCAAAGCAAAATCTAGTTCTTCAGGGATTCACAGACTAATCATGTCACGATAACTGCACACTGTGACTACCGAACCCAGGGGCATTTGCCACTGCTCGCATATAAATGTTCTGGTGTAACATGAAGATACTTCCTTCCCGTTATTCATTTTAAGATATGCTTTGAATACATACTATCATCTCATGTATATTGTAGCCCACCGTGAAACCAAAAAACAATTCATAAAGCCAAAAACTATTGAGGAAATGACAGCACTAGTGTATCATGGATATAATAAAGACCATGAAAGAAGCAAACAACTGAAGTTGGAAAAGACTAGAGCAAGTCACATTCACGCACTAATACCACAAATATTTTAGCTACTATGTTCACTCCATACATAAAGAATGGGAACATTTCTAAATACACAATAAATACCTCTTTGCTTTCATGGGTGTTACGCATTGGCCCATATTTCTAGGGTTTCCTCTAAAGACCGAAATAAACTAAGGATGTATACACTGGGGTAATTTGTCTATTTTTGCTGGACCCCAAAGTAAATTTGCTCCTTAGACTATGAGTTCATGTCAACTGTGCGGCCTTTAAAGGGCTAATTCCTCTCCAGAAAGCTATTCCCCAGAAAGGTGCTTCATCAAGAGCATACTGTACAACTGCTGGAGACCTCAGGGGAAGGGTCAGTGGAAGCTTCATCATAAATAAGACGCCAGGTCCACTTCGATGGCCACCCTGCTCCCAAACACTTCCGGTGTGCTGTCACCCCCCCCACACACACACCAACCTGTTCAGTTCTCTCACACAAAGTCAACCCCAAAGCTTCTCCTCCTTTAAGTTGTGTTGTTGGGTATTTTGTCCCAGGACCAAGAAAGTGACTAAGATTATACTTGAGAAAAAGAAAAATTGGTTTTATTGGATATGAGATGTGTTGTTTTTTTGTTTGTCATGCTGCAGACTGAATTAGGCCAAGGCCTTAATTATGCTAGGCAAGTGCTTTTCTACTGAGCTATATCCCCTGCTTATAGGTATGAGATTTAGATTTTCTACTGAAAATTGTAACCTAACAAAATCAAGCTTTTACCCATATGGATATGTGTAAGGACGGATATAAGTGCATTTGCTCTCCCATCTTTTCAACAGAAGGAAGTAAAGATGCTCAGAAGAGCTTTCTGTAAACATCTAAGCTCTCCAAAATAATCATTAAGACTGCTTCATTTCATGACACTTACAAACCATTCTCAAAGAATTACTCCCCAAGTCCTAAACTTGAAGTTTTATCCTTTTGTCCCCATATAATCTGAATATAAGACTGAATTGATATATGGAAATTACTGAAACCACTGTCTTCCTGCATAACCCTCTTTTATTCATGCACAATTTTTAAAAAATTGAGAACAAAAAAAATATAACAAATCCCATGGTATTCAAAATCAGGAATAACAATAAAAGATAAGGCTTTATACATTAAATATATTTTCAAAAGAAATTTTAGATTTTTTTGCAAATGTTTTTAAACTTGAACTTTTCAGAATGTGTTTTACATGTATGAATTCCCTTTCAAAAATTAGTACAGAGGACAGAGGCTTTGTGTTAAAATCAAGAAAATGAAGTCATAAGAAAAACTCAGATTCCTTTCAGAGTCTATACAAAAGTGAAACGAATGGGCATTACAAAGAAAACTAGATGATGTGCTACCCTGGAAATTGAGCATTTAAGCATCTGAATTTATTTCATATTTCATCTCCTCCTAGAATGTTAATAATGATCATTATCTACCCTTTTGTGAATCTTTCTCCTTTTAATGGTAATAGAGCATTATCTTTCAGTGTTTCAAGGAACACATTTCAGCTTAACAACACAATAGGCAAATTTTAAGTAATTTGTCATAAAAGTGACACTGGTAAAATTTTCTAACAATACCTTTCAAAAATATCTTTAGCTTCCAACAATTTTCTAAGAGTAATGCTACCACTATATAACTTCACAGTAGAAAAATATTGTTACTATTTCCTATTTACATTTTTCCTTGTTCTTCTGTGAATTATAGTAATGAGTCAAAGCCTAGTTGGAAACAAGACCTATAAAATCCAATATAAAGGCATCACAATTCCACTGATATACAATAGCAATCATAGTAACTTTCCTGACCTTCATTGCAAATTTGCACAGAGCAACCAAACACTTATGAAAAATATAAATCCAGGAAATTTGCAGTGGGACGGATCCCTTAATGCTTATCCAAAGGTCTATTGGTGATATACCTTACTGTGGATAGAATTAAATTATGTACAATCGTGTTCATTTAAAAAGGAAGGTGCTTAAAATTGTTTCAAAGTGAAATGAGAAGCTATTAAAAAGACTTAAGCAGAGAAAGGACATGATTTAATTTATATATTTTAAAATCATCTGGCTGCTATGTAAATAGTCAAGTGATATAAGAGAGAAGTATTATTGCAGTAATATAGATGATAGAGATAGGTAGGTAGATAGATAGATAGATAGATAGATAGATAGATAGATAGATAGATAGATGATAGATAGATGATAGATATTTATATTTTTAAATCATCTGGCTGCTATGTAAATAGTCAAATGATATAAGAGAGAAGTATTATTGCAGTAATATAGATGATAGAGATAGGTAGGCAGATGATAGATAGATAGATGGTAGATAGATAGATGATAGATAGATAGATAGATAGATAGATAGATAGATAGATAGATAGATAGATAGATAGATAGATAGATTACACTCAGGATTGGGGAAGTAACAATGGAAAAGAGAAATGGAAATATTTGGGTAAGATGTTTGAAAATAAAGTAGGACAAACTTGAATGGGATAAACGAAAAAGTTAGAGTCAAGGACAATCTCTAGTGTTGAGCTGGATCAGTAGGTTGGGGGTAACTGAAAAAAGCAGAGGACATTAAGACCTTAGTTATGGACATCGTAGACAGAATATTACAATAATATATATTTGATAATTGGGTTGTTAACCCTGGACTACCAAGCTTATGAAACTATGAACTTCAGGGATGAAATTGTGAATTTTAGAATCATTTGCACAGATAATTTTAAAGCCATGGGAACAAGATTTCCTAGAAAAACAATAGGCAGTGAAAAAGACAATAGGCTCCAGGAAAATTACAAGAGTGGGACAGGTCAAGAGAAGGTGGCTTGGGCCGGAGATATAGCTCACTGTTTCCAGCACCTGCCTCACAAGCGCAAGGTCCTGAGTTCGATCCTGGTGACCACATAGAATGCTGGGCATGGAGACTCATGCCCACCAGCCATCAATACCACATACCACAGTGCCAGGCGTGGTGGCTCACGTCTGTCATCCCAGCACTCGGGAGGCAGAGGCAGGCGGATTGCTGAGTTCGAGGCTTGCCTGGGCTACATAGTGAGCTCAGAGCCAGCCTGAACTACAAAGCGAGACCCTGTCTCAAAAAAAAAAAAAAAAAGAGAAGGTGGCTTCTTGGAGCAGAATGGAAGGAGTGGGTCCGAGAGCCCTGGATGTTAAATTCTGCGGAGAATTTGAATAAGATATAAACAGAACTGACTCTCAGGCTTAGCAGCTCAAACGGTACTGACAAGACCCCTCTCTGTGGAGTGCGTGAGGATGACATCCTGCTTGGGGTGAGCTCAGGAAAAGTTGAGAGAGTAGAGTCAGAAAACAGACAAATTCTGTATGATGTGTTGCTGTCACCATGAACAGAGACACATAGTGATAAAGAGAATGATGCAGTAAAACACAAAGTCCGGTGGCAGTAAAGGAGCGATTAACTGCAGGAGAATGGCCTCAGGATATACACATCATCCACAAAATAAGGCAGTTTGATAGATCACAATATAAATGCAAAGAAATTGGTAAGTTCTCCTATCAGAAAGCAGATAGCTTTCTGGGCCAGCTTCTGCGCCCTGTGATATGTGTCTCAAGTTCCTCCTCCAGGGTGTTGGAAGAGGAGGAAAGATGGGACTGGGAGGAAACAGAGTGGGAAACACTTGTCTTAGAGATGGGAGATATACAAGTTTTATGAAGTTGTGATAGGGACACTTTGGAATGATTAAGTGCTGTCCATGTGACATTAAAAACTAAAAACTCTAAACCATGTGTGAGCATGTCCAAAAATATTCTAATTTTTCCAAGAGGTTACTACTTTGAAATTTTTTGAAAATTTAATATAAAATTCTTTAATGTTTTAAAACCATCTTTAGTGTCCTTGCTTTCCTTATGCTCTAAGGACTCTCTGTGATACTTTTATCAGACCTTGTCCAAAAAAAAAAAAAAAGAGTAAAACTAGGGAGAACATAAATGATTGAACATGTTGGAGAAAGAGAGGTACAGAAACGGAGTACCCCTACTCCCCTAGAAATCAGCTTAGACAATGTAGTGAAAGTCATGCAATACTCAGAAGCCAAACAGGAAAAAATGTTTATTATCCCTGAATTAAAGTAGAATTGATATTACCCCCCACAGGCTACTATTAGGACTTATGCTAATAATTGCAGATACTTCCATCAGCTAATTTTGGTGGTACTTATGGAAGTACAATGAAAAAGAAATAGGAAAAGTGCTAAAAACAAAATCTCCTGACTTATCAATAAATTAAATATAAATATATATATTAGTAAAAGTAAATATATAAATAATTAATATATATAATATTAGTAGAAGTAGAGAATGCATGCAAAAACATAAATGAGCTCTTCATCAAACACATAATTAGGTACATACTGCTACTGTTTAATGCCTTTATTCATGCATAACTGTTAGGTGCCCACTATACATCAGGCCCTGTGCTGAATGTGAGGTGTGCATACCAAGAGTATGTTTGATTTTATGGAACAAAAGCTCTCAGAGCTAAAAATGAAAGTTATCTATAAAGTTTCTTCATTATGATCAAAAGAGTCCCTGGTCATCTATACATAACAGCGAGGTCTGCTCCCGGAAGGCCTGCCTCAGTTTAACAGACTGGTGCTAGTCCTTGTTTGTCAACATTCACGAGATGTAGGAAGCACAGGCAGTCTTGGACTCTGTTTCCTCCCTGGAAAATGAGAGTTTGGATGAGGTGACCTGGAAAATTTCTGTTGAACAGTCTAACTCAAAAGGTAACGTATGTGGCCAGGCGTGGTGGCTCACGCCTGTAATCCCAGCACTCAGGAGGCAGAGACAGGCGGATTGCTGAGTTCCAGGCTTGCCTGGGCTACGTTGTGAGGTCAGAGCCAGCCTGAACTACAAAGCGAGACCCTGTCTCAAAATAAACAAACAAACAAACAAACAAATAAAAAGGTAACATACGTGGTGTTCAGTTAGCTTTATCTGAGCATTCTCCTGTGGCTCCGATGTGATGACCAGTCTTCCAAAACTGTGCGGTGCTGAATGCTATTTATGTTTCTATTTTAGTAGATGTGGGTATTGAAGATGATATATTGAGTCACAAGAACCAACACTTAGCACCACAAAAAAACAAACAAACAAAAAAAAAAAAAAACAAGCAAAAACCAAAGAATGCCAGAAGCCCTGTGTACCTGGATATGTGTTTTCTCAAGACATTTCTATCAGGTGAAACTCGTTCCCATTTCTACCTCAGAGCGGAAGTAAACCCAACCTGTGCTAGTCAGGCTTCCTGTGGCTGAGTTGCAATATCTGACAACCACACCTGGACGAGAACTCCATCTGGCCGACACCTGCGGGGGATTCTGCCTCTGACTGGTTTGCTCCCAGGTGGAACCATCACGGCGGAAGGGCCTGGCAGAGGAGAGCTGCTCGCCTCAAGGTGAGCCGGAAGCAATCTGGGGAGCGGTGCCAAAGCGGAAGGGGAGGGATCAAACACAGTTACCTCCATGACCCACCCACATACAACCAGAGGTATGCTCCACCAATTCCCTGGACATTCTCAAGCCAGTGAAGTTAACACGGTCAAAGAGTGCGAGGTCTCCCAGAGCCTACTACAGTCTGCTGAAGAAGCAGCAGAGCCGACCACAAACCCCCATATTCTGAGTCAGAGTCTGACTGAGTCTGGAGTGCTCTCTACTGAACACGGTGCCGCAGGCAGTGTTCGCTGTTCACACTGTCTGAAATCACAGAGAAGTACTTTGCAACCTAGTCAAGTGCTTTTGAAGCATTTTTTAAATTCAAAACCCCATAACATATAAGAGGGGCTTTAAAAAAATATTAAATTATGTGTCGGTAGCCCACCAACTAACCCAGTCCCCACTGACCCAAAAAGAAAAAAATTACTGTTTTCCACTTCAGCCATAAGGACTTAGTTGTGCTGCTGAAAGAAAAGGAAAAAGCACTGGAATGTGGCAAAAAGAGTATTAATTGTCCTTTGTCAGAAACACAGCCAAAGGAAAAAGACTTTGAGAGTTTCTGGAATATTAAAATTTGAAATCAGTAGATACTATGATGGGAGGGGGTTGAGAAGAGAAATGAATTAAGAAGGATTTAAGTAAATTTTGACTACAGATTGGCCCCATTTAAAGTTTTTCATAAAACAAATACAAATCAAACTTCTCACTTCCAAGGTATCCAAAGGCCCAGTCTGCCCAAATACGCTCAAAAGAAACTGCTTCTATAGAAAGCTGTTCCCCTTGAATGTTTAGAGAGAGCTTCATCCTTTTAACCTAGCAAAGACAATAAGACATAGCTCTAAGCACAGGCAAGTGCCTACTTAGGAGTCACCCAGAAAGTAAGAGGACTGCCTTCTGCCAGACACCTTCTCTTTCACTTTCCACTTCCTAAGACATCAACAAGAATACAACCCTTGATATTACAATTAAAGCAAAGATTAGTCTTTTAAAGAGCTGCAGACTCTGCCAATATGTGAATTCAGTCTTATAAAAATTTAATTACATGTGTATGATGACAGGGTAGTGAAGAAAAGCCATCTCCTTAGTATACTTAATTTAGCAAGGCTATAAATCCTACAACAGGGTACTTAGGTCAAAAAATTACTATTAGGATAATAGCTTCTTCTAGAATAAGAAATGTTTCTATTAGGATAAGAAAAAATGGCATATAAAATATTAATCAAGTAACATAATTTTACAATTTCCATCCTAAACATCTACAAATCCTATGTATATGTATCTGAATGTTCTTATGGACTATAGCAATGCACTCAATATGATAGAAATTAATAGGAAGAAAGAATATAATTATAATAATAAAATGTATGACTATTATGAAGAAGCCAGGTAAATATATTATGCTAAAATGTTACTGAAGCCATTGAAGAAGTCAGTCATTTGATTAAATATGAAATATGTGTAGAAAATAACTTTAAATTTGATACTATCATAGAGCATTAAAAACTGAAAACCCACCATTTCCCAAAATGAGGAGAAAAAGAAGAAAAGCCTATAAAAAATGGAAAATCTTGAATACTCCTGTAGGTAAGTCCAATTTAATGCTTTTTAAAGTATGTATAAAATAAACTACTACCTTGTCTACTTTATTCTACCATAGAGATGTCTATGTAAGTGGGAAGATAAATATATATAATGATTTTTAAAGTTTGACCAATTGTTATTATGTGTATGCTTCTGTATTAATTAGTGAGGTATGTACCATAAATAGTAAAACTTCAAATAAAAAACATTTATTCAAGTATATACCATCAAGAATCCCCATGCTCGGGCCAGAGATTTAGCTCAGTAGTTCCAGCGCCTGCCTCCTAAGCGCAAGGCCCTGAGTTCGATCCTGGAAACCACATACAATGCTGGGTGTGGTAACTCATGCCCACCAGCCATCAATACCACACACCACAGTGCCAGGTGTGGTGGCTCACACCTGTCATCCCAGCACTCAGGGGGCAGAGGCAGGAGGATTGCTGAGTTCGAGGCTTGCCTGGGCTACATAGTGAGCTCAGGGCCAGCCTGAACTACAAAGTGAGACACTGTCTCAAAAAAAAAAAAAAAAAAAGAATCCCCATGCTCAAAATCTGTCATCAATGCATTATAATTCTGTCTTCTTCTTTCCAGACATTATCCTGTAGTCCACTGAAAGGGCCTATAAAATGTAAAATTATAAAATTGAAAAGAGTTATAAACTGAACTGCTTTTGGCAGGAAGGTGTTATTTTAAGAATAAATTGTAATCTGGTCCAGAAGGCGGCCCGTCAGTCTGCACACTGTTATCATGTCCGTGCTCTGTTATAAATGGGCTTTAGAGAGATATGTCTCCGTATCTCTCCTCCCATGACTTCCACATTACAGCTCCCAGACTGTAACCGAGCCTACTGGAAATTATTTCGGTACCTGCCAAGAGAGAAGCCCTTCCTTTGGGGTAGAAAAGAGACAGATAGGAATGGTCAGATTCTTCAAGTTACCTCAACCTGTTTGGTTTTTTTTCTTCTGTTAAATAAAATGTATTTATTTACTATTTATATTAATGTATGCAATTATAAATATTTATATAAGTATTTATAAAATCATGTTAAATTAAGAGCATATTAAAGTAGCTCTAGTAAACATTTCTAGTTTTTTATCATCTTATAAAAAAATGTATTTCTGGCCGGGCGTGGTGGCTCACGCCTGTAATCCCAGCACTCAGGAGGCAGAGGCAGAAGGATTGCTGAGTTCAAGGCTTGCCTGGGCTACATAGTGAGCTCAGGGCCAGCCTGAACTACAAAGCGAGACCCTGTCTCAAAAAAAAAAAAATTAAAAAAAATGTATTTCTGGATTTGGAGTTCATCAATTCCCACGACACTAGTAATTACTTGCTGCTCATTCTTTCTTTTGCTCAACAAATAATTTCTTTCAGATGTAGTTTGAAACAGTTTGAACTCTTTGCATGTCTTCCACATGATCGGATGCCTCACGCTCAGTCTCACAACATTTTCATAGCAAAATATTTCAGCTTTACATAGCAAAGGAGCACGGGCTACAAAGTGAGAGTCCCTGGGCCCAAAAATGCCCCTACACACAATGCTCCCTCATTAAAACCGGGTTTTAGAAGTGTGAGCTACTGTCATCCCAGCACTCGGGAGGCAGAGGCAGGAGGATTGCTGAGTTCGCAGCGGCTTGCCTGGGCACCATAGTGAGCTCAGGGCCAGCCTGAACTACAAAGCGAGACCCTGTCTCAAAAAAAAAGAAGTGTGAGCTAATCCTCAGAAAGCAGAGGATCTCCGACTCTAGTTCTAGGGCCAGACTCTAGCTCTGTCTTGGAAATCGGAAGGATGGAGCCACACTAGGATCCCTTCTTACACGACAGCGTGGTTGGAGCTGAATAACAGAAGGTGAAGCAGCCTCCCTTGCTTGTTGTCTTCTGTCTGGACGCCGCAGGCACTTATACTCCCAAAACTGTCCTGAGGAGGCCTGGGCAAAGCACACTATCAGACCTACCTGAAACACTGTCCCGAGGCTGTCTGAGTTCCCTTCCAACCTGTCTATTCTGGACCACGATTTCAAATTATAGGGGATTCAACACAGCGTAGAGGATAATGCCACGTTCCTTTACTTGGATAGCACAACTTAGTCTTTAGCATGAACTTGCTCTTCAAACTTATTTGTGTACATGTCTTTTGAAATTTTCATTTCACCGATTTTTGGAAGTTGTTGATTTTAGTAAAACTTTATTAAATCCTTACTTCATAAAACTATATTTTAGTCTGCGTTCTAAGAGAAGTAGATATCTATTAGAAAAGCATTTGGGGGAAAAACACCTTAACATACTCAAATGAATGAAAAAACTATTATCTAAAATACTGACAAAGAATGTTATGTTTCATCTCGCAATTTGGAACATCTGTTCTCTGGGAGACACAGAATTTTTTTTCTCCTTCTCCAGGTACATCCCAGCCTTCTAGTCATGCACGCCAAGGAGATGGAAAAGATATTGAAAAGGAAGTCAAAGGAGACACGTCAGGGTCTGTGTTTCACCAGACTGGGGCATTGGGGAAATCTAAGGAAAATGGAGAGGAACAGACGTCTACTTCTGTGAATGGAAAGCAGAACTCCTCGAAAGCTGAGAATCAGTCTCCATCTGACAGCAAAATACAAAGGGGGAAAGAAAATGCGGATTCCCCTTCGACTGTCTCTCATCAGCTGAATAAAGTCGTATTCAATGACTGTGAAGAATCATCGGGAAACTTTACACTACAGGATTTTCCATGCACAGTAGAAAGCTTTAAACCAGAAAAAGGTAATTTTATTACAGAAGTAAAATGGGGAGCTTTCAGTGTACAAGTAGAAATCAAGAAAAGCACTTTCTCTAAGATAGGGACACAGTTCTCAAGAAGATGCCCAGTGTGCTGCCGACCATGTCCCATCAGACGCGTGAGAAAACGGTGCACAGCCAAGAGATACTTCCCTAAGTACGGCAGAAAACTGGCTGAGGAATTAAAGTCGGAGGCACCATCTAAATACAAAGGAGCAGTTCTCACAACGGATCGCCCCTCGCTGACAGTCAGCCTTGCAGGCAAAGAGATTAGAGTCGAATACGTGAGTAAGAGAAAGAATGTATTAATTAATATAAGTCATCCTCAAAGAAAGAGGAAAATAAGTAAACACGGATATGTTCCCTCCAACCATAGCACCAAAGACCCTTCCAGGTCTCCTTCACGGCCTGGGACCAGGAACTCTGCAAAGCGGGCCCTTGAAAACAACCACCACCTTGCAGATGGTCTGTCCATCTGTCCTCCTGACGTATCCACTGCCCAGAAGGAGGACGCTGAGGTATCGGTGGCCTCTCTAACCTCCGCTCTTCAGAGACGTCGAAATGAGCCTGGCTTGCTGTCCCCAGGCTCGGAGGGTTCCGAGCCAGAGCCCACCCTGTCTCAGCGCACGCTCCTCGCCGTGAGCCAGCACCCCCACCCACGGTCACGGTGCTCTGCGTCTGACGCTCCTCCCAGAAACATTTGTCCTACCTCGTGTCACACCCCACAGGCCACAAGTGTGAGTCACGCCGATGTAAGGAAAACATCCTTGGAGGACCCCAAGGAGGAGGACAGAGAGAGCAAAACCGAGGGTGATATCTCAGGAAACAGCACAGCGGACTCCACCGTTCAGCACAACACAGAAGGCAATGCCCTGTTCGGTCCCATCGCAGACAGCATTCACACTCAAGACGACTCCAAGTCAGACTTCTGTCCTTGGTCTTCTGTCAGCACGCAGCTCCTGGGGGAAAAGGCGGCAGATGCTGACCGCGGAGTCTGCGCCGCTCCGCCCGCAGCAGACTGTGAGAACTCAAGTGTTCAATCTTACGCTGCCGGTCAAAGCGCTCCGAAGCCCTCTACCTCATCTGGTCCATTGCTCCAGGCCACCAGACATTTGGAAACGAAAGAGACTGTAGGAAATACAATTGCTTTTAACAACTGCTGTGCTGAGCTTGTGATAGGCCACGAGAAAGGCCACGGCGCTGTGACTGGCAGAGACACGAGCGAAGTCGTTTTACGTGGTGACTCTGGTGAAAACATACAGAAATTAGCAGGAAGGAGCAGTGAGCAGAGCTCAACATTCAGACCTGTTTCTTGCGGCAGCCTAGATGCTAGGAGCCTGCTCCACTGCATTCGCTACATACCTGTAAAAATGGACCAATCAGAGGCCCAGGAAAATGCCCCAGATGTGGCATCCCCTAGCCACGCAGAAGGGCCAGGCGTGACCTTCGTCACAGATGAACTGGAGAGAAAATTAATTACTCAACATGATAAGGAAGAAGGCAGAGTCGATTCTAAATGTACCCGCGGAATGAGAAACACTAACGACTCACCTGGCTCTGTGGGAAATAATGAAAAAGACAAATGTCAGATAACATCAGTGGTAAAGAATGTGTGTCACGCAGATTCCGAGGACCTGCCCAGGAAGACTCACAGCGAAGTCTGTTCTCCACTGGACTTTCTGTTAAACACCGCCGAGCCCAGCTCTGCAGAGCCTGTGATTGATGAGCTCTTTCTTACGGAGGAAATGCCATTCAGGGATGCAGACCGATGTGGTGACCAAGACGAAAAGCCTCTTAGGCCAACCAGTTCTCCGCGGGAGCCAGCAGAAGACCAAACAATTGCACCAATGAGGGCAAGTTCGGAAGGAGGTGAGAATAAATATGGCTCGAAAGATAATTACTATCACCACACAGACCTTGTGCTACCTCCTCAAAAGCAGAAGGCTTTGAAGGGTACAGTAGGCTATACAGAATATTTAACTTTCAATATTTTTACACATTTGAACCTTAAAACGTCTTAAAGATTTTCTCATTGCTTAAGATTTTTTTTCTTTATTGCTGAAGATATATTGAGTATTTTAGAATTAGGCGAATATGAGCAAGCATGCATCAGCCTGGTTCTTTATGTGACCATCCACTCTACCCATAAATAGTGCACAGCAAAATCACCAAGGCTGCACTTTAATATAAATTGAAAAAATCAATTTCTCTTTAAAGTTTGATGTATTGCCAAATCAATTTTGTAGGAAATGTTAGCCCTTTGCCACTCTTAAATAATCCACCATTTTTCCCCCTTCTTCCCAGCGAAGCATGTTTCAAAGAATGGGAAGAATATGTTTATAATAAAATGTGTTCTTGAACCTTGCTGTGGTGTTGCAGAAACATGGTTATGCATGTCCCAGGAGGCTGTGCGGAATAGTAATGGAAGCAAAGGATAAAAACCAGAAACCAGCAGGGCTAATCCTGACTGAGCCATCCGCAGGACCTTTGACCTCCAGCTGACCTCTCACCTCCCTTGTGCATTGGTTGGCCCTGCTCAAAACACTGATAGAACCCAGAAGCTCTCCAGACTGAGGAACATTTAAAACGGAAACTCTTTTCTAAGTGCATATTACTGTCTGTCTGCTTTTCAGTCCTAGATTAACACTGTATCATTTGGGTCACTTCATACATTTAGGTCACTTGTTTAACTCAGTGAGTCCAAATTATTTTAGCTTTCATGTTAGCACTGTTTCATCTTGTAAATTAAAATGCATCTTAATGAGTAAAAGTGCCTTTCCAAGTGCTAATAACTTTCCAACTTGTTCAGAAATAGAATTTGAAATGATGAAACTTAACAGAGACGCAACCTCTTCTCTTGTTTCACTTCTAAATCTTTAATAACAAAATTTATGAGTAAGAGCAAAGATTAATTGCTCAACATTTATTTAAAATGTAAAAGAGATAAAATACAAACTCAATCTATTACATAAATATTGATATAAAATGTGAAATTAGCTTTACAGAAAGTAAATGTCCTAAAACAATACAAAAACAGTAGTCACCTGATTCATATGAACATGGTGAAGCAAAGACCACTCTGTAGAGTGATTTCTTCCTGCTACCTATGTACATCCCATCAATGACTTTAACCCCAATATCGCTACAGAGCATGGTTACTTAGAAATGCAAGGAGACCCGTAACAAGAGCACTCAGGCCTTCCAGAGGAAAATAGGCGTACCTGGAAGAACGTCTTCCTCAGGACGGCTGTCCTACCACAGACACACGCTCTTTCTTGTGCTGCCCTTCCTAACAAGACATACGTTCTCATGACGATTGCTAACTCAAACCAGAATCCAACCACAACTAAGAACATGTCAGTAAACTTGGAAATTGACCTATTTGGTAAAAAGTTCCAGCCACTTTTTCTCTGTTTCTCTGCTTCACCAAAAGGCTCTTCCTGAAACTGATCCCTTTAACCTTTACTCTTCTTCAAGCTCTTGATCTGTATGATCCAGCTAAACTGACCTATTGATTTCTTGTTGCCTTTCAGCCACTTTCCTGTCTGAGACCCTTTCCATGGGTTCTACTATCTGTTATAGTCATTCCCTAAATGTCCACTGCTTCATATCTTTTTAAAAATTTCATGTATGTAGTTCAGCAGGGCCTTCTTAAATGTAAAAAAAAAAAAATTCAATTTGAGCTGACCTTGTTGCAGCCCAGATAAACCTTTTTGTTTGTTTGTTTTGTTTTGATTTGTTTTTCAAGAAAGGGTCTCGCTTTGCACTTTAGGCTGACCCTGAGCTCACTATGTGGCCCAGGGAAGCCTCAAACTCAACAATCCTCCTGCCTCTGCCTCTCGAGTGCTAGGATTATAGGTGTGAGCCACCATGCCTGGCATTGTGGTATGTGGTACTGATTGCTGGTGGGTGTGAGTCACCATACCTGGTATTATTGTATGTGGTTACCGGGGACTGAACCAGGGACCTTGCACTTGTGAGGCAGGCACAAGAACCACTAAGCTAAATCCCTGGCCCAACCCTTTTTCTTTTTCCTTTTACATATGCTGATTCATTGTTTTTCATGTTGTCTTCTATCCTTAGGACATAGACGTCATGCAGGTACAAACTTTTCCTATATTTATCCTCATTACAGCCACAGCACCAGACAACCCTCTTCTGTAGTGTAGATACTCAATGAATATTTGTTGAACAGAGATAAGTCCATGTCCATTTTGGGCATTGCCCTCTTCACATATCAACAGGCACAAAAATAAACATGAAACTTTACAGCAATTAAAATAGTTGTAAAATAGATGTTTAAATGTTAAACTCCATAAATGTTTGCAGAGATTTGACTTTGCAAGAGCGATGTGCATTTGCAGACTTTATTCAATGTTACTATCCCTATCATATTAATGCCTTTTGTCAGGATGGTATAAACCTCTAAGAGCACAGATTGCTTTGAAGAACTCGAATACCTTTGGACCATTTGACCAGCAATTATATATCTGATATAGACACAAACTTATGCTTACCTTTTGTAAGGGTTCCTCCAACTTTTAACAGTCTATCCATATACCTTAGATTAAGAATCTGAGCCAGGACTGCTGAGTCTCCTAATTACGTAGTGCGTTCTACCAAGTGTGCATGTTTAAGGTTTAATTAGATCACAAGTCACAGTCTAAGGCAGAGACAGAAAGATTGCTGAGTTCAAGGCTTGCCTGGGCTACATAGTGAGCTCAGAGCTAGCCTGAACTACAAAGCGAGACCCTGTCTCAAAAACAAAAAAAAAAAGTCACAGTCTGGACTATCCATAGGCATTAGGTAGACAATGTCAACAGATAAAGCGGGCTGCATGTTGGAACACAGGAAATGCTAGCAAACCAGAGAGTATGTCCTGAAGGAGTGAGAATTGAGTACCATGCAGCCAAGCCTTCTGACTTTCCAAGATGGCTCAATACCTGGATTTTTAAAAGCATACAAATCTCCAGATTATAAAATTTAAAAGACCCAGTGAGTACCAAACTGTACGTGACCTCTAACCTAGATAATAAGAAGAGATGGTTTGCTTGTGTTCAGGAGGAGACAGAGCCAGTGTGGTACACTGGGTGCCACACTCAATACTGAATTCTTCCTCTTTGGGTTTAGCTGTGTGTTTTGGGAGAAAAAACGTGTTTGTTCAGGGATTGATTCCTATAGCTATAAGAGGACTGAAATACATCTGCAAGATCGATGCCAGAGAGCTAGAAATTCTATATCATAAAAAAATTTTAATGAGAAAACCAAAACTAGGCCACCCGGAGAAAATGAGAGATAATGAGAAGGATTAGGTGATATTTTATATGGCACAGTCTTACCTAACATAAATTAGTCTTTCATATGGAATATGACACAAAATTTCCATGCAATGCATAAGGTATTTTGTTTCCCTATACCTTTAAAAAAAAAAAAAGAAAAAGTGATTCCAAGTAACCAATGCAGAAAGGAATAGAAATATGAGGAAATTTGGGACCCCCAGCCTTGCACCAAGCACAAGTAATCTAAGGTATATGGATAGACTGTTAAAAGTTGGAGGAACCCTTATAAAAGGTAAGCATAAGTTTGTGTCTATATCAGATATATAATTGCTGGTCAAATGGACTGAATGTATTCAAGTTCTTCAAAGCAATCTGCGCTCTTAGAGGTTTACACCATCCTGACAAGAGGCATTAATATGATAGGGATAGTAACACTGAATAAAGTCTGCAAATGCACATCGCTCTTGCAAAATTGTTCCTTTCCTAACAGGAGACTATGGCTGTTGAGATCATTTCTAACAAGCCAGTGCGGTGTGAACCCGGGAGCTGTCTGTTCACACGCATCTCTCAGAACAAGCACAAGGTCAGGGCCCCGGGCCAGCAGTCACTGAGCTTTGCTCCATCGAGGTCCTTTCGGGCTTGCTTCCTCTTCCTGGCCTTCCCAGCCCCTGTCTCTTCTTCCCCTGGCTTGGAACGTGGCGGCTTCCACTCTTAGACTCACACTCTGGCTCCTCAGTCATTCGTGCTGCTATATCGCAAAACATCCGTGACTAGGGAACCTTCTGAAGTGGCCAGACTTGTTTCTTATAGGCTGGTGGGTACGAAGTTCAAGATCAAGGTGCCTGGGAGTCTCCTTGTTGCTACCAAGACACAGTCTGTGTTGGTTATGTTCTCCCAGGACAGAAGAGATGGCATTACCTGGTCCTTTGTAGCACTTTTAAAAGATGTTCATCCTTCCCATTCACGAGTTCAAGGCCCTGGAGACGAACTTACTTCCTAAAATCCCAAACTCTTATAGCATCACATTTCATCTTAGGTGGCAACATAAGAATTTTGGAGGAACAACTGTATTAAAAACAAAGCCCTTGGTAAAATGTCTTTAGTTTTTGTTATTCATTTATATTTTAATGAATTAACAAATAAAGGCACTGTCAATAAAGTGACAGTGTATTTCCCCAAGGACTCCTTCATTAGTTTCTAAAAATCACTGTCATTTAATGTAAAATATTTGACACTGGAAAATTCCTCTCGTGAATGGGTTCATAGTCAACTCAGAGTCTCAGTCTCAACAAATATGGAAAATAGAACAAGCTTCAGAAAAAATAGCCAGAGGTCAAGGCCATGGGATTTTTCAAAACGTCCCACCACTCAATTAAATCCCATAAAGCAGATGTGGTCTCAGTCATCAAGGCTCCCAGTCATCACCAGCCCAATGGAAATCAGAATGCAGAATGAGAACTAAGTATGACTGAATAGATGTTGTTTTGCTGTTGTCCTTTTATTTCCCAAGAAATAGTTAAGAATAAAAATACAGTTCTAGAAAAAGGAACTGGGTAGGACTTCTTTCTCTTCACTACCTATTTAACCTTGGCAAGTGAATTTAAACTGTTACACAAACTGTTCATTTTATTTTAGTTTTAGTTTTTAATTTTTTTGAGACAGGGTCTCGCTTTGGAGTTCAGGCTGGCCTTGAGCTTACTATGTAGCCCAGGCAAGCCTCGAACTCAGCAATCCTCCTGCCTCTGCCTCCTAAGGGCTGGGATTACAGGCCTGGTATTGTGATATGTGGTACGGGGGGATCAGATTCGGGTGCTTGTGCTTGCCAGGAACCACTGAGCTAAATTCCTGGCCCTACAAATTGTTCACTAACAATTGTACATACAAATAAAAAAAAAGATAATTTATCTAGTATGTACCCACTTATTTAAATAGTTTTCAGAATAAATTTTGATATAAATGAATTAGATTTTTATAAAACTCAAATTGTTAAAGCTCATTTGCTGTTAGGAGTAGAATAAACTAGAAGTCAAGAGTTGACCTCCTCTTCAATTTATGTAAAAGTAGTAAAATCTTAACCAATTGTAGTCTATCAAATTACATGTTAGGAATTATATGTTCTCCTATTGGAATTTTCTTTTTATTTTACTCTGCTCAGCTATTTTTAAGGTTTGATTGCATTGCATCATTTATTTGTAATTTTCTCTCTTGTAACAATATACTATTATATACCCCAAGAGATGACAGAGGCAGAGGTTCAGAACTATATAAAGTCTTTCAAGTCATTATTGATCAAATACCGAATTAGCAAACCTTCATATACTCTTGCATTTTTTCTTTTCATGATTTCGAACCAAGAGATATAACAGAAAACATCATAAAATTTGCATGCCCACGGTCATTAGAATTCAAACCACTAAGTACTAGAGTTCCATAGAAACTCAGTGGATTCACTTAAGTAATAATATCTTCTTATATAGATTTTAACATACATATTTAACAATTTACTAGTACCTTGTTCCTTTCCAATGACTGATACAGCAGCAGGCCTACTGCTAGAACCCGAGGGATTACTGCCGGAAGGAACCACTTGAGAAAAACCTTGGTGATTCCCCCTGTCCTATATAAATCTAATCTAGCTCCACCTCCCCCATTTTCTGTCTCCCACTCAGCAATGCAAGTTCCTTCTCTCTTCTTGTAAATAAACGAGTTTAGCAAGTTAAATCATGAATAAGTTGAACACAGTTCTTTTCTGATCTGTGACTTTCTGTCCCGAGGGAACACTTCAAACTCTATCTTCATGTAGTTCATGTGACTTAATCTAGATCAGAACGCGGAAACCATTAGCCTGCGAAAGCTGTCCCAGGAATTGGCTGCGAGAGGCGGAAGAGCCAGCGACGGATCCCAGGAAGACGCGCTGGACCAGTGGGCCAGGAGGACGCAGCAGCCGAAGGGCAGGAAGAGGTGCAGCTCCGCGGGGGCGAGCTCCTTCGCCAGCACCGGCACGGAGCGCTCCGGTGAGTAGGCCGCCAGCTCCTTTTCTCACCACAGCGAGGGCGGCAGCTGCCGCACCCTGACCAGTTCCCTCCCTTTTATCCCCACACGCAGACTCTGTTGACTGCAGGTGACAATGCGGTAACAGAAGCTTTCGTGCGAAGGATGTTTTTGGAATAATCAACTTTGTTACCCATTTAAGAAACCGATACTTGGTCAATTATGTTCCAGAAAACACAACTGCTTTCTAAGGTTCTTTCTCTTCATGTCATGGCTGTATACATCCTACAAAAGAATTCCTTATTGTATGAAATAGGTGTTCCACTTCACACAATTTGTGTTAGTTTACCAAAATAAGTATAGTCCTGGGCTGGGGATTTAACTCGGTGGTTCTGGCATCTGCCTGGCAAGCGCAAGGTCCCAAATTCAATCCCTGGTACCATATACCGCAATGCTGGGTGTGGTGGCTCACGCCTGTAATCCCAGGATTTGGAAGGCAGAGGCAGGAGGATTGCTGTGAGTTTGAGGCTTCCCTGGGCTACATAGGGAGCTCAGGGCCAGCCTAAAATATAAAGCAAGTCCTTGCCTCAAACAAACAAACAAAAAGACTAAAAAACAAAATAAATATAATCTAAAATAATAAGATAAACGTGTTCAATTTTAAGTAAAAATTTTTCTTTCATTTTAACATTTTTGGAAAAAGAAAGTATCTCTAGGTGTGTATTTCAGTGAAATCGTATTTCTCTTGCTACTTAATTTTTGTTATTAAACCAGCATTATTTCTACTCAGTGGTAACTGGCAGTGAAAGATAGGTTATCATTGAAGAAATCCAATGAAAATATAAATTAAGAACAATAGTTTCAAAAAGCAGTGTGGGTAGATAGGGATATGAGTAAAAAAGAGAATTAACTTGTGCCATACAGTGGTACAAATTCCCCAATACTGAGTGTGATTGTGAACTTTATATAACATGTACCAGTAAAGAATTCAATTAAAAAAAAGTAGAATGGATTGGTACATTTAATACATATCAGCACTTATCTGGATCAAAGATACCAATAGCTAACGTTGTCAAAAGATATTTAGCAACTAATACACATTTGCAGTTTGAAGATTATTTACAAAACAAATCAGTTCAGGGGGAAAAAAATCACTTGGACCCAAATCTGAGTGAGCTTCACTTAAGAAAAGGAAAGGAAGGGCCAGAGATTTAGCTCCGTGGTTCCGGCGCCTGCCTCACAAACGCAAGGTCCTGAGTTCGATCCCGGTAACCACATACAGTGCTGGGTGTGGAGACTCACGCCCACCAGCCATCGATACCACATACCACAGTGCCGGGTGTGGTGGCTCATGCCTGTCATCCCAGCACTCGGGAGGCAGAGGCAGGAGGATTGCTGAATTCGAGGCTTGCCTGGGCTACAGAGTGAGCTGAGGGCCAGCCTGAACTACAAAGCGAGACCCTGTCTCAAAAAAAAAAAAAAAAAAGATAGTAGTAAGCATCCTGGGTTGTGTCCTACAGACAAGGTGATACAGTGACACAGGAATAATGCAGTCGTGGTGTGATATAGTCAAGATGAGAGCGCTGACACAGGTGAGGGCTTGAATGCAGTTGTACCTATATGGGCACAGATTTTAAGACAGTTAAGTAATTAAACACCCTACTGTGCCGTCACCAACGCGGCATTCTTACATCGTGGGAACAATGCAGAATGCAATTCAAATGCCCTGTTTTATTCTGATGATTTCCATTCCTGCCCCTTGGTCAGCGTCTAATTCTTCCAGCTCTTCCTTTCTATTTGACAGCAAGGACCCAGCCTCTGGAATCTTAAGTTTTCACATTTGCGTATACTACCGAGAGGGTTGCTATTAGCCTCTTAATGGTCACATACTCTTCCACCAGCTCCTTGGAATATACGTACTCTTCTTAGATTCGATTTCCAATAGAATAAGCCCACTATTTCACATTTTGTTCTAATGTTCATTTCTTTCCATTCCTGTCCCATCTTCCTCCAATCAATATGTTATTTATATATTCTAGATTTTAACATATATATATATATGCTAACAATATAATTTTATTATTTTTCCTCATTGTTTTTCTACTAATCCATTCTAATATGACATATTTTTCTACTTGCCATACTAATTTTTAATGACTTTTTTTCAGGAAGTTCTGTGAGAAATTCATACTAGTTTTAGTATATGGCACAAACTGATTCTTTTTTTTTTTTTTTTTTTTTTTTTTTTTTTTTTTTTTTTTTTTTTTTTTTTTTTTTGAGACAGGGTCTCACTTGGTAGTTCAGGCTGGCCCTGAGCTCACCATGTAGCCCAGGCAAGCCTCGAACTCAGCAATCCTCCTGTCTCTGCCTCCTGAGTGCTGGGATGACAGGCGTGAGCCACCACGCCTGGCACTGTGGTATGTGGTATCAATTGCTGGTGGGCGTGAGTCTCCACACCCAGCACTGTATGTGGTTACCGGGATCGAACACAGGTCCTTGCGCTTGCGAGGACGGCGCCGGAACCACTGAGCTAACCCTCTGGCCCCAGATTATGGTTTTTTTTTTTTTTTAATTTCTATGTACTGCAACATGTCCATATTCTATACATTCCTCCTTATTTGACAATTACATATTTATGAATTATATCTTTCTTCAACTCTCATTAATTCTCAGGTATTATTTTCTCAAATATCTTACTTCCTTTCTCTTTTCTATATCCTGTTGCCATCCCTAATAGAAAAATATTTTAACTTTTCGATCTTTGCCCCATATACCTCAACTTCTCCTTTGTACTTTGTACACATCTTTCTGCTCTCTATTGAGGGAACTCGTCAGTTTTATCAATTAGCTCAACAATTTATTTAACTCTCATCTAAGTCATTCTTATTCTTCAGTTTGTTTTTAGTCTATTATTTCATTTCAATGTCATTTTTAAATTTTAAAAATCTAATCATTCTTTTTAAAAAAAAACTATTCTCATTTTTATTCTCTTGGTAATGTTATTTTGTATAAAGTTCTTACCTGATGTCTCTATCCGATATTTTCTCAAATACATGTTTCATATTTTCTGAGTCTGTTTTCTGTATGATGTGGATGGGGATGATGGATTTTAGTCAGCTTTCTGCCACTGTGGCAAAATACCTCAGGACAATCAATTTCAGAGGAAAAAGATCTATTTGGACTCATGGATTCAGAGTTCTCACTCCACGTTTGCTCGGTGCCCGTCACCTTGAACTTGGGTGAGACAAAACCTCGCGGTGGAGAACGCAAGGCAACACGAAGCTGCTCATGGGGTGGGGGCGAGCAAATACAGAGAAGGGGGCAGAGCCCCATAGTTATTCTAAGAGCGCACCCCCGGTGGCCCAACTTCCCCCAGCTATTCCCCACCTTCTAGAAGTTCCATCCTTTCCCTTAGTGCCATCAGCTGGGGACCACACAAGACTCTGGGGGACCTGCTGTCCCTTACATGCTACAATCCTGAGGTGCACTGGGTCTTTACCTTCTGATACTGTTGAATGTCACTTCATCAAATATCACAAATACAACCTAATGATAGCACTAAGTGTTTATTGCCTGCAGAAATAAGGGGAGACATACCCACGGCGGGTACTCATTCTCTAGCTCCCTGATGGCTGCTGCCTATTGAACAATCTACCTGGTCAGGTGAAAAAGATTCACTATACTATTTGTTTTATTCAATGTAAAAATTCTTTGAGTTGCCAAAAAGCAACTTGGTTCTGGCAAAGAATATTCATATCCCACCTGGCTGTCTTCTGTCCTAACATTTTCGCATACACATTTTCTTCCACCTGAAGGTAGGTATAATCATTATTGCTATTTCATTTATTCTGTAACTCAAAGTAGGGAATGTGTAGCATCAGATTACCCTGCTATTCCTGCTATGATATCCCAATTTATCACCCTCTTGTTTGCAGAGAGGGCTTTTCTCATCCCTATGTTCTCATTGCTTGAGTGTGGAGCGTTCCTGCTAATTTTCACACACCATTTGGCATCAAAACATTCACAAATGCATTCTCTGTTATAGGTTCACTTCAAGGTTTTAGACTGATCCTCAATTTTAGTTATCATGCAAGAATTCCCTTCTTGTTTCTACACTCATTCACAGATCTTACAGCAATACTTTGCTATGTAACATATGTGCTCCCACACAGCTTCTATCTTCTCTCATATTTATTGCTCTGTACTATGAAATTCCTCTTTATTACACATAAAATTCAGCTGCAGCTCCCACGCCTAAATATGGATAACTGAACTCATCACAGTGCGTAGAAAATAAAAGACCTTGCAAGAATTAGGACATTTCCATATAGAACATTTCTAGCGTTTCTATCACAATGGGAGACTGTAATCTGTACTTCCCCCACTACTTTAGCATTACCACTAAAAATAGCTTGAATCATTTTATCCAGATTGTATAGATAATGTTTTCATTAGGTTCTCCTCACACTGTTCTCATGGGGACCTGCTGTCCTCTACATGCTACAACCCTGAGGCGCACTGGGTCTTTACCTTCTGCTACTGTGGAATGCCACTTCATCACATATCACAAACATAACCTAATGATAACACTAAGTATTTATCGCCTGCAGAAATAAGGGAAGATATGCCCTAACCAGTGTTTTGGAATTGTCTCTCTTCCAGAAGGAAAAGACAAAAATCACATTTTATTAAGAATTAGAAATTTGGGCCGGAGGGTTAGCTCAGTGGTTCCGGCGCCTGCCTCGCAAGCGCAAGGTCCTGAGTTCAATCCCTGGTAACCACATACAATGCTGGGCATGGAGATTCATGCCCACCAACAATCAACACCGCATACCACAATGCTGGACATGGTGGCTCACGCCTGTCATCCCAGCACTCGGGAGGCAGAGACAGGAGGATTGCTGAGTTCGTGGCGGCTTGCCTGGGCACCATAGTGAGCTCAGGGCCAGCCTGAACTACAAAGCGAGACCCTGTCTCAAAAAAAAGCAAAAAAAAAAAAAAAAAGAATTAGAAATTTGGTAAAAGGCAGGTCTTTCAATACAAGAGCTTGGTTAGAGTTCAGTAAGCATAAGGATTTGATAGTTTAGAACTGGAGAAAATTGCAAAGTAAGAATTTTGGTGGTTTCAAAGAGTCAGGAGAAATAAACTGTTGATAGTTTCTCTGGAAAATATGATGGGTTTTGGGAAATTTCTGTAACGAGTGATGAGTTATTTGCCAGGTCAGAAGCCTTCTGGAAGAGTGTAATTGTCCTAAGAGTACAAGTCCACACTAAGAAAGGAAGATGTATGGCAATAGACAGTTTTTGCCCTTAGTATCCCTATTGTAAAAGAAAAAAATAAATAGAAGTTTTGTTTTCAAGATAGTGAACTCTAATCCTACCTACACAACACTTGACATTTCTTTAAGTTAGATGTCCCAGGTCAGATTTCATCTTGACAGCTACTGATATTTTTCTTGACTTTTTAAGACTGCTTGATAGACTACCAGTCTTTGAACATTTCATTTATCCGCCTGTAAGAAGGCAAATCTTGCATTACACATGTAAATTCTATATCAACTGTCTCTGATCCCACACTTCTAGGTCAGTCAAAGAACACGCTCATACAAAAGCAATAGTGAGACACATAAGATTCCCTGAACACATCAAAGGAGAAGCAGAGGACAGAGTTTATATCCCATGACAAACAACTTGAAATGTCCTTTAGATACGGCCCTGCTTCAAATATGTATGTGTGGCCGTGTAGTCATGTGAGGGGGTCTCTTATATCTCTTATATCTTATAACATTGCTTCTTCATAGCATCTATAGTCATTGGCTTCTGTTCTGAGCTTTTCCTTGAACCTGAAAATTTCACTTTTTTATACCATAGAGAAATTTAACTATATCTGTTTAATCAAAATTATCAAGCTGCTCATCAACCAACCAACATCACAGCATCTACCCATCTCAGAAACACAGTAACATAAAAATTGTGCATGTTTATGAAGTAACACGTGCTGTTCTGAAATGTCTACACTATGGAATATTTAAATTGGCTTAAACATGTCTGTATCCTCAGACACCTCTTATTTCTTTTGGAGAAAACATTCAAAATCTTTTCTTCTGGCTTTTCAAAACATACAATACTTGACATTATCAGTAGCCACCCCTGAATTACCACACCAAAACTCTTTTTCTAACAAAATTAAGAAATGGGACAGAACGAAAACCATTTAGTTTGATTAACTACAGCTGATCTTGTAGCATAGTTTACAGTGCTATCAGCTATCTGGATTCTTAGTACAAAGCACAAAGCTGTTTCAGAACAAGTCGTCTCTTATTTTATGTTCAAATCCATCACTAGTAGCGCTCTGAGATTTTCGTGCCTGCTCTGTGTTTTCTCAGAAGAAACAATCACAGGTGAGCTGGGATCAGGTCACAGTGGCTCACAAAAGCTAACTGCTCACTTTCCGAACAGCACAGTTCAACAAACAGCAGGTTGGTGGCCTGAAATCCACCATGGAGGGAATATTTATACCATGGAAACTGGAAATGCTGCAAATAAATTGTTTCATTTTGTCCTTACACAGAGTTGGTTAAAACACTTAACAGTAGCACTGACTTGAAATAACACAGGAATCACTGTGTAACTTGTAAAAATTCAAACTCTGTGCCAAAATAACACAAGCATTTTAATTAAAACAATCACTGTGTTTTCTTTTGGGTGAATTTTGTTTTGAACAAAAACTTACACTGGTGTTTGTTTCGTACTAGGCACAAGAGAATTAAACTTCCTGCCGTTTCTATTTTTCAGTTTATCCAAGCCACATGCACACTAATGGCATGTTGTATTTCTTCGGAAACTTTCCAGCAGACAGTGCAGTTCACTAAGAGCTGCTGGGACTAGCATTGCTTAATGTGCGGTTTAAATTTTATCTCACTTATAGAGTCAGGATATGCTACTAATCCATGACTTAAAACCTGACAGCTTTATTGAGCATCATTACAGCTGGTGTTTTTCACTCTGTTAATCTCACTCATCTCTGACTTCCTCCATAATAACTGGAAAAGACATTAGGAGTGACATATTTATGTGTAGGGACACTGTTGATCAATCCTTCTAGACTGCGGGGAATGCTGATTAAGGCACACTAGGTAAATAACTTGAAGGCTATAAATGGAGTTGGGGCAGGCCTGCAAAATAGAGCTCTGATTTTTACAATCTAGAGTGGCTCCTGTATCACAAACAGATGTGGTAGAGTTTGGGTAATTGTTTGAGGAGACTTGGTAGCAATTCCCTTGTTATATTCAGCTGTTAAAATTATATTGAAAATGTATTATCCAACTTTAGTTGCTGCTGAGAAGGAAGGAAGGAAAGAAAGAAAGAGGAAAGAAGGAATCAAGAAAGAATGAGAGGAAAGAAGGAATCCAGAAAAAGAAAGAAAGAAAGAAAGAAAGAAAGAAAGAAAGAAAGAAAGAAAGAAAGAAAGAAAGAAAGAAAGAAAGAAAGAAAGAAAGAAAGAAAGAGAAACAGAGAAAGAAAAGAAAGAAATAGAAGGAAAGGGGAAGGAATGAAGAGAAAGAAGAAGAAAGGAAAAACACAAAGAAGGAAAAAGGAAAGAACTCTAATTTCTAGTAATAAGAACAATTGTGATGCACTTACTTTGATCCGGGCATTATTCTAGACGAGGCATGACGTATTAGCTGATTGATTCTCCCAGTTACATTCTGAGTTAAGTACTACATTCTCATCTTCATTTCTGAGCCTTGGAAAGGGTGGGTGACTTGTCCGGCATCACGTAGCAGTAGTTAGTGATTGAGCTGGTTTTAAAGTAAGACACCTGGTTGGAGTCCATGGTCTTAAGCGTAACAACTCACTGCAGCTGGTGGGTCTACTCAGCTATATCCCTGACGAGTTCTAAACCGGCCTCACTTCCTTATCCCACCCATTACTTACCTTCTAAAAATACAGTAGAATTAAAGAGGTATAAGAATCCTGAAAGAGATGGAAAGAGAGGAGGTGGAAACAGAATTGAGATATGTTATGTCCATGTACCAACTACCTACAAAAATCTAATCATTATACTGCCAACATATACTAATAAAAACTAAACACTGTAAGGAAGAATGCCAAATACATCTGGAACTAGATGGTTGACTTGGTCTTTTTAACCTAAAGTAAAATATGAAAAGTCAAAATGAAAAATTTTAATCGTTCCTGGACCAAAGTATTCAAATTCAATTCCAGCAATATCCAGCACATTTAAGAGTGCATTGTTTTAAAGTTCATTTATTAAAAGACTGATCTGTGGGCCGGAGATTTGGCTCAGTGGTTCCAGCACCTGCCTCGTAAGTGCAAGGTCCCTGGTTCAATCCCTGGTAACCACATACAACAATACTGGGCGTGGTGCACCCACTGGCAATCAGTACCTCATACCACGATGCCGGGCTCGGTGGCTCAAGCCTGTCATCCCAGCACTCGGGAGGCAGAGGCAGGAGGATTGCTGAGTTCGAGGCTTGCCTGGGCTCCATAGTGAGCTGAGGGCCAGCCTGAACTACAAAGCGAGACCCCGTCTCAAAAAAAAACAAAAAAAAGACTGACCTTGTAAAACTAAAGTTGGTGGGAGCATTTTAGCGCCAGAGACATACTTGGGATCGTATTCGATTTGGCTGAAGGTTTCACAGGGACAGATGTTGAGAAATCGAGCAGCTCCACGTTTGCTGCAGGTGTGTGAGACCGGCCGCTCCTCGGGGTCGCAGCACAGGTTTTCCATCTCAGGTCAGGTGAGAGTGCGCTGATTAGCTCCGTCTCGGTAAAGGAGTGGAGGACTGCTCGCCACATACTCAAATCTGTGTGTGCACAAATACGAGAGCGTTTGAACAGTCTCATGCGTACTGATGAAAACAAGTATCATTGTAATTTAAAGTCCCACCCTCAGACCGTGGCGTGATCAGAGACGACCGCGTGCCTAACGCGTGCAGCTACTGCTGTGGGAAACATAACAGTGATAAATCAGTGGACCTAGAAAACTATGTAAGTTACATTCATAAATATTAAAATGCTACCAAATTTGTAAGGCCAGGCACATAGGAAATAAATCAAGGAGAAAGATGCTCTAATACTGTAAAATCCTTCACACTTTCTATAACTTTAGCAAGTTGTAAAACTATACAGAAAAGCTTTGATTCAGCCTTAAAGCTTACAAAGATAGGTCAATAAATTCTCATAATTTCTGGTTTCCTTTTCCTATCTTTTAAAATAAAGTGTTTGGGCTGAAGGGTTAGCTCAGTGGTTCCGGCGCCTGCCTCGCAAGTGCGAGGTCCTGAATTTGATCCTGGTAACCACATACAATGCTGGGCGTGGAGACTCACGCCCACCAGCAATCAGTACCACATACCACAGTGCCGGGCATGGTGGCTCATGCCTGTCATCCCAGCACTCGGGAGGCAGAGGCAGGAGGATTGCTGAGTTCAAAGCTTGCCTAGGCTACATAGTGAGCTCAGAGCCAGCCTGAACTACGAAGCAAGACCCTGTCTCAAAAAAAAAAAAGGAAATAAAATGAAGTGTTATTCCTAAATTTATCCAACAAATGAAAGCAAAAGTTGTTAGAGGGTTTTGAAATGTGGTATACTGAAGAAAGCATCCTGAAGTACAATTTATATTATTTTACTCTAACGTTTTCATAATTTTATTCCAATAAACAATCCCATGAAATTATTGTATCAGTTACATTCTAACGTTATCAATAAATAATTTTTTTTGAGACAGGGTCTCGCTTTATAGTTTAGTCTGGCTTTGAGCTCACTATGTAGCCCATAGCAGTCCTCCTGCCTCTGCCTCCCAAGTGCTGGGATTACAGGTGTGAGTCACCATGCCTGGCACTGTGGTGTATGATTACTGGAGATCAAATTTAGGACCTTCCATTTGCAAGGCAGATGCTGGAACCACTGCTAAATCCCCAGTGCTATTAAATAATATTCAATATATAATCCTCCTTTATTTTAGTACACGATATAATTTTTATACTCAAACAATATGGCCTATCTTGCAAGTAAATGCTTAATATTCCTTAACTAAAATGGTACGGCTCAGAAATATCTCCAATTTGTGATGTCTTTTGGATTTGGAAATATTTGCACACACATAATGTAATATCTTGGAAGTGTGATCCAAATATAAACAAAAATTTATGTTTTCTATACCTACAGGCTGAAGATAGTTTTCCAGAATATTTTTATGTACTTGTGTCTTGATCTTGTCATCTGTTCTGATCAGGTGTGAAAGCTTCCATTTGTAGTGTCATGTTAGCACTCAAAAGAGTTTCACCTTTTACACTTCAGATTCCATATCCTCAGAATGAAGCTACTTCACCTGCACCTGCTTCCCCCCGGGAGCTGCTGCCCATCCCGTGTTTACCTGTGTCCTTTTCCCACCTCGTCCTCTCATGGAAAGCTAACCCAACCCATGATGTGGAGTCCAACAGCCTCTGCTTTAACCTACTCTCCCTATAACCAGAATCAGCCTCCTTTTCCTCCAAATCTCTTGCTTTCTCATGAGTTCCTCTGTCATCTTTCCACCCCCACTGCACACAAATTTATACCTTGCTCACAAGAGAACATTTATTTCCATTTAATTCAGCAAATGAAGGAACAAATATACATGTAACCACATCAATGATCAATGACCGGTACAATAGCAGAGGACAAAATAATTATTTTTAAAAAACCAAAGCATAAGACCACCACTTAGCTATTTGAGTTTAGAAAAAGGTACCTCTGTCTTGTTCTTGACTGTCTACAAGAGTCTATGTTCTTGCATACTTTGTCAAGATTTCACCCTGGACACTTATATACATGTCACATAAATCTATGTGCTCAAAGTCGCATAGGTTTATCAATAGATAGGACAATGTCTAATACTTGTCCCTTTTGGTCTGCTACTAAGAAAGCAGTGTAAGGGCAAGACCAGAATGATTAGAAGTAATTCTCTAGAGAAAAATCAATGTGAGCAGAAAATACATCCTTCCTGGAGCTTCATATTACTGATGAGTGACAGGCCAAGTCCCCATGGCCACTGCCAGGCAGTAGGAAGGGCAGAGGGAAGAGATTTCACCTAGAATTTTTCAAATAAAGACATCAGAGTAACTGAAATTTGTGGAAAAAAAAAGCTAAAAGAGAGGAGAATAAGGTATTCTTCTTCTTTCCTTGAGAAATATTACTGTGGTCTTCAAACCCTAATGTCCTTGAGAAATGAAAACAAATGAAATTATAATTTGTCTATGAAGGGGGGCTTCTTGATTCTGTCCCTTTGAAATCTTGAAAGGTTAGAGACATGACTGTATTCAGATTTGAAATAGCCCTCACACATACACACGTAACCATATCTCTTTCCTTTCCACAGCTTCCTACACTATCCAAGACACTCCCACATGCACAGAAAACCTTTAATCGGTATGAAAGAACTGCTAGATAAAAACTTTGTGTACCACCTTATATACTTTTCTCTTCCCATAAGATCATAATGAGTTTCCTATGTGATTTTTGCAGTGCCTCCTTCACATACAAAGAAAGTAGTGATTTTTTTAAAAATGTGGTAATCCTTTTTCTTATCCATGGAATTACGAAAGGGACTCAAAAAGGCAATTCCTAGTCTTGTGTGGCTTCATCTTGACCCCTAAATACTCATACAGGGATCTTAAAAGCAAAGACTTCTCCTCATACTTTTCTTTGACAAAAGGATTTACTATTTCTAGTGTGTATTGTTTTGATTTATGATATTTTGGGGTTGTGCCAGTTCTTCCCAGGAGAAGTGTCCAGCACACTTTGCTGTCCGTTTTCAAGGACAGCGCTCTTCCTCTGTGTAGACTGTCTGTATTTCGGCTCTTTTCTCATCTGGACACCAGTCTCTTGGATCTTCTCTCTAGCCAGTGCATAACCTGTCTTCTCATTTCTTTGCTCCTTAGTCACCTCGGAGGATGGTCGTCCTATAGATTTTGGCTTTCGAATTGATATTGAAGAAAAAGGATTCTACACAGAGAACTTTCACTCAGCAGCATGGGTTTTCAGAGGAGACACTGGAAATCCTGAAGACAGTCCCCGGTGTTTTAGCAAAAAACCACGACCAGTGGCTGGTAAGGACTCTACATGTATGGTAAGATAGGTATGTGTTAAGGATCCTGGAGCTAGACTCCAGGTAATATTCCAAAATTTCCAACTTGAGTCCTGAAAAGGAATCAAAATATATCGTGTACAGGTATAAATTCCTAGTGAGGAATATGATCATAATATATTCCTAAAATATACCAATAAACTCTATTAAAAAAAAAAAAGCGTCATCCCTGCCACAGTGAAGCCGCTAGGGGAAGTCGCTAAAGTGACAAGCAGAGAAGAGAGTTTTAAAGCACTGTTATGATTTTTTTGCTTAGATGCCCCTCAAACCTCATGAGGATGAGATTGGACTTTCTTTTCCATGGGTAGATGAATCTGGAATGTGTGATTCTGGGGTTAAGGGCGTGTGATTACTAAACCACTACAGTGAGTGATTCGTTTGGCACCATCCTAATCCCTATAGTCTAGGACAAAAGGAGCAGAAAGATGCTGTTAAACTCTGTCTCTCTCCTTTGCTGCCTTTGGGCCCCATGAACTGCTTCTCTTGTTACCTTTCTTGCCTTGTGTGTACCATGTTGTTTCCTGTTTGCCATCCCAGCCGCTGAGCCACATGATTATAGACTGAAACCTCTATAAACTGTAAGCCACACAAACCCCTTCCCTTTTAACTTTGGGTATTGGGCATTTTGACTGAGGCACGAGAGAAAAGTAACTAACACAGTAAGATTCTGCAAAAAGGCACACAGTACTTTCAGGACAAGCATCAAAATGTGCTGTTGCATCTTATTGACACACAAATAAGATGTCATTGTTATATATAATGTTATTTGTTTTACCTGTAAGAGTAAGTTTAAGACTTTCTTAGTTTTCTCTTATAAACATTATGAAATCAAACAATGGAGTGCTATAATGAGAACTATAATCCTATAGCGAGCATATATTTATATGAAGATAAATTCTTATACACATGCATTAAAGAATATGAGGCTTTTATTTTCACACATTAAGGGAATTTGTATTAGTCAGTTCTCTTGTGACTGAGACCCAGTACCAGGTACTTGCAATTTAATGGAGGAGAAGTTTAATTTGACCCCATGGTTTCAGAAAGTCCCACTTGCGATGACTGGCATCACGGCAGAAACATGATGGCAGAAGTGAGGGGTAGAGCAGAGCAGCTCTGTTCATGGTGGCAAGGAAGCAGAGCAGGGGAACAGCATGAGAAGGAAGTGGGGAAGAAACAGGGAAGGTACAAAGGCCATACCTCTGGGACCCACCTAGACACACCCAGGATGTGTTTTACTAATCTGCCGGGCTTTTCTTTTTAAATTGAATTTTTTTAATTGAATTCTTTATTGGTACAATTTATATACATCTCAAAATCACATATAACATTGGGAAATTTGTACCAGTATATGCCACAAGTTAATTCTCATTTTTACCCATATCCCTACCCACTCCCCCCTCCTCCCCCCTT